>CM035156.1:3846968-4058199 GCA_020205615.1 Panax quinquefolius
ATCCATCCATACAAGGAGTAAATAACAAGGCTAATCAAATCCATACAATTTCTATATACCGTGAGATTCATAGAATAGCAATAAATTCAGCTAAAGGCTTGTGACAAAACCCCCAACCTAGTTCTGCCGTGCCGACGCTTTTCTTCTCGGCCAAAACTGACTCGATTTCTTTTTTCCTTGCTTTATTTCATTTCGCTTCCGTCGTCGAGACAAAACCCAGCGATCGATCGATCGATCTAGAGCTTCATTTCTTCCTTGCCCAATTTACGTTGAAACCAATTATGACATCTTAGCATTTACATGTTTTTTCCTTTTCATTTGAAAAGTCAAGTCTAAAAAGACACCATCAGACAAATTGAACGAAATCGGTCAATTAATAATTTTTTTAAAAATGTAGTGTGTCAATCAATTCTATTTTTTTTAGTGGGATAATTCTGAAAAGTGGATAAATTACCCCTTTTTGTCATCTTAAAATGTAAGTACAATAAAAATAAATGGATCCGGTTAGCATAAAATTATTTTTTTGTTAAGTTGGTTAATTGGCCAACAGAATACTGACACACGTATAACCTCGTTTGTTAGTATTTGATCAATTGACTAATTTATCCAAAAATAAACTTCATACTAATCACTTTCAAAAATGAGAAAGAAAAGGTGATACTACATTTGGCTTTGAGATTTGTCTTTTTTTACTCCTAAATAAGTAAATCATGAGTATTTTTTAGTTTCATTACATTTATTATTTACGATCCGTAGCTGCCTTTCTTTCTACTTCTCCTTTTTTTTTACTCTGGGTTGGGTTATATCTATGATCTATCTAATTTTATAGTATGATAGATACATTTAAAGATAAAATAATAATAATATAAATAATTTTTATAATCTAAAATCTTTCTTCATTCTATAAAAATAGTCATTTTAATTTAATGTACATGGATTCAGAAAATTATTTAACAAATAAAATTTGTGTAAAATTTCATCACCGTCTCTTTTTATAAAAGTTGAAAGCTACTAATACAATGAGAGATAATTTATTGAAACAATAAGAGAAATTAGATGAGATATTGAAAAATAAATAATTTATCTTTTTAAAAATTATAAACGATAAATAAATTATAATGATAATTTTTTCTCTAAAAGTCTATTATTATGGAATAAAAAAAGTATATTTTTTATCTTATTTAATGTCACACCGCATTTGAGACATAAATTTATTTATTTTTGTTACGAATGAGCACATTATTCAATAAGTACATATATATATATATATATATATTATTAACTATAACATTATTATATTTGGGGATCAATTTATAGCCAATATTATAAACTTAACATTATTCCTACAACAAATTTTGGTTTTTCATTTACGAATCGAAGTGTAATGAAACTCTAATTCACACTTTAATATAGAAGAGCTCACAGTTTAATTATGCGGACGAAGACACACTATATCAATGTACAAAAATACATTCTTTTTAAAAGTAGTTCTCGCCCGCATAATTAAATTACGATTTGGAGTAATTTTTTTTACATCAAATTATCTTGAATTGTTCTTTCTCTATTTTCAACACAGTTGTTGAAAAAATGAGATACTTATAAGAAAATGTTATATTATTGTAATTCTAATTAATCTTTGCATAACATTACATGTATGTCCACAGTTGTAATAAATTTGGTATTTTATAAAATTAACTATCTTTATCTCATTTGCCCTTTTTGTTTCTCTCGCTTCCTTTCTCGTTTATTTAATATTTTGTAAGAATTATTGAATCCATACAAAATTCAGTAAACTAAGCAAAATTAACTTACTAATAATATAGATTTGTCGACCACTTTATTGAAAATAGAGAAAGAAGTATTTCAGATAATTTCATGTAAAAATAAAATAAAATATTTCAAATCGCAGTTTAATTGTATTTATAAAGATGAGGATTAATTTGTTGAAAACAAAGAAAAAAGAATTTTGACCAACTTGATGCAAAAAATTATCTTCAATTTTAATCGTACGGAAGAGAATTATTTTTTAAAAGAAGTTAATTTTATGTTTAGGAAACTAATATGCAGGCTCCTCCGTATTCAATTTTCATTACACAGTTGGAATAAGTTCTCGTCAATCAATTATTTATATATTCATATTAATTGAAGAATATCAATAGTTTTATTCTAACTATTTATTTATATATTTTTTTTAAATTATATCCACATCATCATAACTCCCGGCCTCAGGTTTAGCTAAGTTTTTCAAATACTAGTAGGACACTCTCTGAGGCACTGGGACCCACCGCCGTTATCCATCTCCGTTTGTTGAAACAAAAGAAAGCAAACCACACCTCGATCCTCCACTGCTGGAATTTCAATTCCCAATGCAAACGCTAACGTTACGTCGTGTCCTGACCAAACTCAACTGCCACGTTAACCGGCATTTAATTCGCACTGTAGCCAGACGGCGACTAAACGGCGGGGCTATGATCCTATCGTCCTCACGTCAGATTTCGTGCCACTATTAACGGATCCTTGTCTGTCTTGTTACATACGCCAAGCTTTCTATCTCAGAATCTACTACTCCTAAATCCTCCTATTAATTAGAGAACTCCATTTGAGTATTACTAAATTATTACCGTCTCCATCCCATAATAATTACTTCATCCGTTTCTTAATATAAAATTATGTATAAATATTAAATAAATAATTATATAATATTAAATATTTATATTATCCTTATATTAAAAAAAAGAATACATTATTTATTAAACAAATAATAGTGAGAAAATTAAAATTATATTTATTATTTGGTATAAGTTATAAAATTTACGCGTAACGAAATTATTCCTCCCTCTCTCCGTTTTAACAATTCCACTTTCTTTTCATTTCTCTCCTCCATACTCATCCACTATCAGGGGTCATCGATAAAAAATCGAACCGGTACCAATATAAAATTATCGGAAAAACAAGAAGTTCGATTCGTTTTTCTGTTATACCATATGGTAATATATATAATTATTAATAATAATTAAATAACTTTTTTGTATATTAACAATTTTTTTTGAAAACTAAGAAATCATTAACTATTAATAATAATTAATATATATATATATATAAAACTACAAAACGTTATTAATATATAAAACTATAAAAATTAATAAAACTACTACTATATAGAAATTATTAATATATAAAAAAATTATTTAATATATAAAACTATAAAATATTAACTTTTAATTATTATATTACTAAATTTCAGTATTTCAGTTTCTACCTAATTCAAAAAAATTATTACTTTTACCGTTATCGAAAAGTGTTAAAATACCAAAAAATCGGTATCCAAAAAAACCGATATCACCGGTTCGATAAAAAATTGAAAAAATCAATTAATATAGAATGAATATAAATCGTCCTTACACTTTTTCGCTCAAATCAATTAAAATTAATTTGAATTGTCTTTATACTTTTTTGTCTAAATTCAAAATGAGTTCTATTTTATTAATATAAATATTAATAATGCATTCTAGTTTAATTTTTATTTTTTGAAAATAATTAATCATCAACTTAATTTCGTGCTACAAAATAGGACTTTTATCTAATACAATAAGGCAAAATAATAAATTGATACTTTCTCTTTCATTCTAAGTTTTTTGAAAGCAAAAGTACAAAATAAGTTTTTTTTTTTTTTTTGTTGTTGTTGTTGTGAGTTGGAGAGTTGAAATTGTTCCTAATAATAGAACTTTAAAGTGTCAGAATTTTCAAATATTGGGGAACCCCACACGCAAAGACTTTTAGAGCAATAATTAAAGACAGGTAGCTCTCCCAATTTGTTTATTTTTTGATAAATAAATAAATTAAAGATTGGTGGCTTAAACTAATACTAATAAATAATAATCCCTCGTTTCAGTGGTATTGGCCTGGGGGTTATTTATTTTATTGTTATGACCTTACTTAACAAATGCGGATGGACCATTCTTTTACCAGAAAGCATGGCGCATGGCGCATGGCCATGTAAGGGTGTCAGGGACTGCAAAACATTATTAGTCACATTTATAAACTACTGGAGTAGTACATAATTTTTATAATTGTAATTGTTCAGATTAAATCTTAACGTAAAGGAGAGAGAGTAGTCCATTTCTTTTTTGTTACGAGTCAGAAATCCATGCCTAATCGTAATCGGTATCGACAAAATAGAATGTGATATAGAAAAGACAAGTCGAAGTCGGGGTTGGGGTCGGGGGTACAACAATTAAAGATAAGATGCTCTCATGGGATACCCCGTATGTATTTTGAGTGGAGTGCTACAAAATTCACTTCCCTCCCCTTGGACTGTCTCTCTATTTGTGTCGACATGCACATTTGAATTTCTGACAAAATGTGTAAGATGTGAGGGGCTACTTAAATTCACCAACGAGATTGCTCTGATACATACTGAACTATACTTCTCTCCAGTCTCATCCATTCTTTAATTAGCTGTCAACCAAACAATGCCCAAATATCTGCGGAAAGAAAGACTTCTTCAAGTCCATATAAAAATTGGCATAAATATAAAGTTAGGAAATTGATATTTTTACATTAATCAGGTGAGACATGAGAAATATCAATTTTTTATGTGAAAATATCACTTTCTTAAATTTATCCTGACTTGTAACTAATAATATAAAGTCTAGTTTGATGTCGATTACGTTTCCTTTCATTCCAAGATTAGCAATTCAAGTTTCAAGGCATTGGTAGCATATACTCCCTCCCTCCCTCCCTAATTATTTGACAGAAATATCCTCCCTCTTCCCTCGCACCTTTACTAATAAAAACACAAAAAAGTAACTGATTCATTTATAATGTTTGATTCCTAAGAGGCTAAAGAGTAGAACAAGTACTTACTGCCAAAGTAGCAGGAAACAACTACTCTCTCACAAACAAATAAGCAGCTTACAAATTCAAATAATTCACGTGGACCCAGTACTGCGGGCCATTATGGTTTGTGTTCATACAAAATCAATCGCCATGAACCCACCAAAGAACAACAGAGGGCCACAACAGTCCAAAAAGTCCAAGCCCAATTCTACTATCCCCAATTAAATAAATATGATCCCAACTTCACTTATTATTAGTGTCGTGTAATGGTCTAACATTAGCCTAACAAGCTCATTAGTTGGCTAATCAAGCTAGGAGGAATTATAGTGATGTTATTAAGTAATACTCCATTTAGCTTTATCATTTAAAAAAAAAAAAAAAGAAGCAATTCTGCATTTTCCTATGGGTTGGCTATTCCCATCACCAACAACCCACCAAATGAGAGAGGGCACAGTACAATCCGTAGCCCAATTCCAAATAATGACTATCCCAAGTTCACTTATTACCACTGTGTAATGCTATTATCAATTAATACAAAAATATAACAAGGCAAGTAGTCCAAAGGTTTTTTCCTTTACTTTCCTATTTTTTTGATTGAAAAAGGACTTCTTTTTTTTTTTTTTTGAATTTTTCTAACTTTCTGATCATAAAATTTTGGATTCCCCAAAAATTAATAATTTATTTCTCCTATTTAATTAGCTTGAAAGAACCTTACAAAATACATAACTTTTACTCCATATTATATAACATGCACCAAGGAAAGATTTAGAGTTTTAATCTAAGTAATTTGATAATTTACAAATAACCTATATATCAAATGAATAAAAATTAAATAATTTACAAACAAAAAGTTTAGAAATTATGTGGAACATGTACACAGGTCTTAGGAAAAAGAAGAACATTTTTGCAAATTTTAGTACATATTTTCTACTAAATATACAATGTATCAAATTAAAGATTGATATAACTCTTATGACTCTTGATATTTTATGATTCATAAATTTAATTAGTAGAACCTATCTTATATATATATTATATATAGCATTATACATACACACAAAATCCCACAAGCTCACTATGGATAAATAGAATCAACTATATTCTAAAAAACTATTAAAGTGAGAAATACTTGAATTTAGAATGGAGCAAGTACAAAAACAAACAAGATTGACAACGCTAATACTATTCTATGAGGTATATATTTTTTTTATAAATATATTAATCAATTTCTTAAGTAGTAAATATATATATATATATATATTAAATGTCAACATAACACATGTATAAAAAATGTTACCGATTATTTCATTCTAATCCCAAATGTTTTTTTACTCTAAAGCCAAGTCAAAAAAGCAATTTCATGAGAAAACAGTTTGTACATAAGATTTTGTGCAAAAAATAAACACAATAAATTGCTATTGCCATTCACAAGTGGCCCACTTGTTATGGGTTGTCTATTGCCATAAATAACTGGGACTTTTCAACCCTGCTAAGAAAAATTCTACTAGTATAAAAATAAGATCAATCCTGGGTTAATCTAGGGACCATGCCAAGGACCTGCTTGGTTTTCACACGAATCACACCTCTCCTTAATGTTGGCTACTACGGAAAATACTATCCATTAGGACAAAAACATAAACTTAAAAATTATTTACACCTTTCTGTTTCCATTGTACCCCAGTTTTTTTTAATAAAAAATTGTAAATAAATACTACTAACTTCTTGTGTTTGGAATTGAATTTATTAGTCACATAACAAAAGATTTATAACACACAAGCAATCACAGCAGATTTATAGCAAAAAAGCTCTTGACTTGTATTCTTGATCACTAACCAGATTGCAATTACTGCTCTACCCAAAAATAAAAGGGAAAATAAGTACTACTAAAAGTTATTTGTAATTAATTAGGAACAGGGAGAGCTTGAAGCAGGGCTTCATGACCACACATAGCAATTGTCTGAAACTTGAAATCAGCCGAAAACAAGCGAGCAGCCGAGTTGGTATTAATGCTCATCTCTTTAATGAGTTGAAGCAGGATGCGCTCAAGTTCTTCCCCATCACTCCATTTATGAATTTCTGCCTTTATAATATCTCGCCTTTTGCATATCAAATCCCAAACTGGGAAATTCTTCCTCTAGCTTCGATATCGGGCAATAATCTCCGGTACCATCCCCGATCATTTTCTTCTTCTCTTCCTCCTTAGCTAGAGAAGCTTGTATCCTTTCTATTACCAGACCCTATTATTATTATTATTATCAAAACCACATGACATGATCAAGGAATCAGTAAACCTCTAAAACCAAAAGTATGTACACTAAAATTTTTCAATTTGATTACGTCTACATTGACCAAGTGACACCATCCCTATTAATAAAACTATACTTACTACTAGTTTTAAACAATAAACCGATTTAGTTGTCACTAGCTACCTACCTTGCACATATTTGGAGGGCAGAGGTTGGTGCAGCAGCCATGAGGACAAGTGTGAAAGTCAACGTAAGGAAAAATCCTTAGCTTCCCTTGGCGGGTTGGTGTTGATTTCAGAGAAATATTCCCTCAATCCAACATGCTTCAGAATTGTGTCAATAAAGAAAGTATTTGCATCGCTTACTATTCTCAAATCACACCTGCGCGCATTGAGTAGATTAGATTGTTGTTAATTTCTAGGTAAACAAAAACCAAAAGAGCTAGGAATTACTAATATGAATGAATGAATGTCATATCATGTCATGATCGAGTGGCCAATCAATTTATTTACCCTAAAGCATGAGCTGATTTAATGGCTGGAACAATACGGGGATGGATCGGAACCCGTTTCAGGACCTCTACAATGTCTTCAATTGTTTTCCCTTGTGAATGAAGCTCCTTCATCATTATATCCTGTAATATAATAACAGAGAGAATCAAAGAACTAAATTAATGGTTAGTAGAAATAAATGGACGTGTATTTAAATACAAAAACAAATTTGAATAATAAAACTGACCATGGCAGAATTCCAAGGCATGGAGGAGACAAGTTGATTAAATAAGTCGGTGGCACCCAATTGGTCGATAACCCAGTTATCGCTATCCAAGTCGATAATGGTCTTGTCGAAGTCGAAAATCACAACAATTCCGGCCATTCCAACGTACTGGGTATTTTTCCGGTGACCCCAAAAAGCTGTTTGTTTGAATTTGATTGTTCGTATTTGAAATTCGGAAGGTTAGGTAAATTTACGACGAGGAGGAGGAGGAGGAGGAGGCGGCGGCCCAGGAAAAGGTGCGATTGTGGAATTTATTTAAATAAATTTAGAAGATTCCTAAAGAATATTACTATATATCACGTGAAGGAGTTGGTGCCTTGTGAATCTGTTGAGGAGCATCCTCTCTAGAAATGTCCTGATTACTATATCATTATACTGATTCTTGACGATCTTAGACGTTGATTTCCAGCAATCATAACGATGATATTAAAAGTTTGGTGATCCTACGGCTTTAGTGATATTGGTTTGTTAATGGGTGGGGGCAATCTATGGGGGAAAAAACGCGGGAATATTCTGTAGGAATTGAATTCAAACCAGAAAATAGGCTATTAGACAACTATTAATCGCACTCAAGTGAACACATTATATTTTCACATAAAAAATATATCTATAAAAGTAGGAATAAATAATTTTTTGGTCATTGTATTGGAGTCCGATTTTTATTCTAGTAATCGAAATTTTTTTTTCTGATCGAATCGAACGTCTTCAAAAATTATAAAATGGTCATTCAATTCAAAATTTAATCGAAAATGCTTTTATGCGATATTAACCCGTTATTAAGAAAATGTTGCTAACAAGTGTTGAACTCAAGACCTTCCCAAACTATAAACTTTATATTTCAACAAAAACCACTAGACCAACTACCTATTATGTTAAAATTTATGTAACACTAATATTTAAACCATCTAGCATCATTTATATACATGTGAAGATGAGATAATAATAATTATAATAATTGTAATAATTATTATTGTAATAATAATAATAAATTTTAAATAATTCAAATTTTAAAATTTTGAATAATAATAAAAAAAAATTAATGACGTATACATTTAAAATTTTAATAACGTATACATTTAAATCCAAGAAAAACACCTCCACCAGCGGCAAGGAAGAATAAAATTAAACAATTACAGCATGACTTAATTTTCGATAATAACAATGTGTTATACATCCGTATGACAAATTTAAGCAATTACACAGTTGCTGACATATATGAACGTATACATTTAAAATTTTAATTATTATTTAAATTTTGAATTATTTAAAATTTATTATTATTATTACAATAATAATTATTACAATTATTATTATCTCATCTTCACATGCATATAAATAATGCTAGGTGATTTCATTAATTTTAGCATAATTGTTAGTTGGTCTAGTTGTTTTTCTTAGAATATAAGGTTTATAGTTTGGGGAGGTTTGGAGTTCAACACTTGTTAGCAACATTTTCTTTAATAAAAAATTTAATGCAAGCCTTATGCCTCCACGTCGGCAAATAATCTGTCACGTCGAAAAAATAATAACAGGTTAATATCTTGCGATCATTTTTCGTTAAATTTTTGACGAAAATCGAACGGAATGACTATTTTGTAATTTTTTGAAAGTACAGTTATTCAATTGTAACAAAAAAAGTTTTGCTATTCTGAAATGAAAATCGAATACTCAAAGATGTTGAAAAACGTTATTTATCCCTATAAAAGTATATCCACAATAAAAATTATCGCTATAGAATCTATAACTATAATTTTTATCTAAAAATATTAAAAAATCATATAAAAATATCAGTTTCCTTTGTGTCGGTTGGCTTCTGGGACAATACTACTACAATGTTCCCACCTAAATTATTAGGAGGACGTTGGAAACATTGGTTGACATAATTTTATATATTGTGGCCGATTACATATGTAAAACATGTATTTGGTTCTAATATTATCAATTAACCCCTAATACACCTTTCTAATAAAAAATTTGTTAATAAATATTTAAATTTCTTATGTTATAAAAATAATATAAATTAGATTATTATTTATTTTAAAAATATTATTGAAAGATGCATACTTCAAGAAGTATAAGTAATATGAAATTGAGAAAGTTATAAAAAAATTTAATTTGACCCCGTATATTATAAAATTTTAATGAGATCAATTTATTTATTATACTTAAATTTCTTTTATATTTATCATATATTATAAAATAATTTTTTTACAATTGAATTAATTGACCCCACGCCCAAATATATGGATTCGCCACGCTAAAAACTAGTTTAGTATATATTTCTAATACTATCCTTGTCACTCGTTTATCCTTTTGATGTGGCGCTACGTCTAAATTTTGAATAATTAGCTACCATGCACTTGCCTTTATTTGCTTTACTTTGACAAGTGGGGACGTAGCTTAAGGCACATTAATTAAGCTGTAGCACAAAAAAAGATGTCACACTGCACACATAACGTGACTGGAACACTCATTAGTTATACTACTTAGAGCAGTACTCCGTCATTTAATAAATTTTTTTAGAGTTGTATATGAATAAAAAAATAATTATATAATATTAAATATAATATCAAATATTTATATTACTCTTGTATCGAAAAAAAAATTATTATTTATTGAACAAAAATAGTAAAAGAATCAAAGTTATATTTAATATTTAAAATAATATTAAAAACTAAGTATAATTACTTAGTTTCAAACTAAGTATAACTACTTATTTGAAATTTTAAGATGGCATATATTAAAGAACAAAAAATTTTCTCTAAAATTGAGGGAGTACTTAATACCATACGTACCTAATGGATAATGGTGTTGTCTGATGGATCTAGATTCTCTATGAGAATTTTTTTGTGAGAGTCTTGTAAGGGTTTTATTGTAGGGTTGATAACATATTAAAAAAGAGATTCAATGATTCACAATTTCTTTCTTTGTCTGTGTATCAAAATGACGTCGTTTTTGACAATATTTTTTTTTACAAGTTGACTTCGTTTGTTTGCTAATTCTTGTTAGTTATGAGCGGCATGACTTTTTTTATGATTGTAATGAGTTAGATGTTAATCTAGTTGGGACGTTTTATTAATCATTTTTTTGGTGTTTTGAAATCGATAGGGTTATTAATTTTTGTATATTTGTCAAAGGCTAATAATATTATTCTTTGCTTTTCAAAAAAAATAAATTCAACGAACAATTTTTATCTTATTAAAAAAATTGAGTTTCTATTGTGATTCTTTAAGCCAATTGAAAAAAATTAAAGAAAAAAAAATTGGGCTAAACAATCTGGAAAAAATTTGAATAAAGGAAAAAATAATAATTAAAAAATCTTGGTGTGCTCTGAGAAGAATAAGACACGAAGCAAATAAGAAAATGAGAAGAAAACTGAAAAACAAAGCAAACAAATGAAGTAAATGGCATTTGTTGACTTTCAATTTTATGTCAATTTGTAAAAAAAAAATCTTATCAAAACGATGTCGTTTTGATACACAGACAAAAAAAAGAATTGTGAGTAATTGAATTTTTTTTTTAATGTGTTGTCAACCCCACAATACCTAGCTAGTTGTACTGTTTGAATAGCGGTGCTGCACATGAAAAACAACTACTACTATTATAATAGAAAGGCTTAAATATGAATTACTACCTTAAACTATAGGCCATATTCCACTTCGGTGATCCACCTTTTAATTTTGTCAATTAGATGATTGAACTATTAATTTTTTTCAATTCTATTCAATTGAGCTTGCCACGTCAGAAATTTCTGACGTGGCTGTTTAGATGGGCCATTAGTCAACTGATGTGGCTAAAAAAAATACTTTTTAATTATGGATTAAACAATTCTGATAAAATGAAGGGTAAAATGGTCACAACAAAATTAATTCAGACAAATTAAACAAATTAAAATCTTCAGATCAATAACAACAACGGATCAAAACCAAGTCCCAAACTCGATAGCCCAAACTCGATCGAAAAAAACCCTAGCTCAAGAATCAACGATTCCGGCATGAACACCATCCACCATGAACAAAACCATCGCCTCCCAAAACCAACACAAAAAAATTAATGGTACCAAAATTCTCAGCAAAATTCTTTCTCACTCCTCCCAACAATATAATCATCAAAATTCAAATATTTCTTCGTCTGCTACTGCCACCATGGAGTCAGTTTACCCAAATATTTTTTCTATTTTGTTGCATAATTGCACTTTTTGATTCATTTGCGTGTGCAATGAAAGGCGTTGAGTCAATGAAAGGCGTTGAGTCGGTGAAAGGAGTCGACAGCGACATGAACAAGCTCACGGTCATCGGAACTATAGATTCGTCGAAATTCCGGGAAAAGATCGAACAGAAAACTAGGAAGAAAGTTGAAATTATCTCTCCGGTGCCGAAGAAAGACAAGGACAAAGACTCCTACCGATCTACCTCTGGCGATGACTGAACACTGCTGTAACATCACTGGAATCAATCCGTTACAAGCGACACCCTTTCTGTCGCCCACTCTCCTCCCATCCTTTCCAGTTCCCCCACCACTCTCCGCCGCCACCACCATCACCACCTCCACCTCAACCACCAACACTCTCCATTTCAGCCTGACAAGTCTGGCCTCTCCGCTGCTCTGACCGACGACTACCACCCTCTCGTTCGTCGGAAATCTACTCTCAACCCGTCGGTGTCGGCAACCACGGCCGCGAGGACTATACCCCCAGTGCCGCTAAGCCCGCTACTGCATTCGGAGGGTCACGGCAGGCCCAAGTGCCATCAATCAGCGAAGAGGAGAAGTCGGAAACAGTTCTGATAGAATCGATTTTGTCAGATCTGATAGAAGAGGAGTCGGAGATGGTTTTGGTCCAGATCTGAAATTATGGCAGAGTTTTGATTTGGTGGATGGATAATGGAAAAGGACGATCGATTCTTGTGTTTTGATAATGTTGATGTTTTTTTATTACTCTGAATGTATAAAAGATTGTTGTGTGACGATTTTACCCTCAAATATATCAAAAATATTTAATTACAAAATAAAAAATAATTTTTTTTATACACATTAGCTTAGTTATACCCTACCAGAACAACCACGTTAGCAATTTCTGACGTGACAAGCTCAATTGAATAGAATTGAAAAAAATTAATAGTTCAATCATCTAATTGATAAAATTGAAAGGTGGATCACCGAAGTGGAATATGGCCTATAGTTTAAAGTAGTAATTCATATTTAAGCCTAATAGAAAATACTGTTTAATTTTATTGTGATTCTTTCTTTGTTACAAAATAAAAAAAAAAAATCATTTATAAAAGTTGTATTTTTGTCTCATATTTTTTTAAAAATAATAATTAATCGTTAATTTAGTAGTGATGATATCGTTAAAATTATGATTACAAATTTAAAGGTATAATATTGTCATTTATATTATTATCAATAAAAATAACTCTTTTTGAGGGTGAGGGTAGGGTGAGGGTGTGAGGGTGGGTGGGTGGAAGACTTGATGGAATTGATAGACTATTAAACACTGATTCTCTTTTTTAGGAGGGAGGGGGAGGGGGAGGGGAGATTTAATGGAATTGAGAGAGTATTGAACACTGATTTGTAGGACCAATACATGATCTGTAATTTGCACAATAATGAATAGATACTATTTTTGCATTTCTTAAACTGTATTGTCATGGGTAATTAATAGGAATTTTTTCTTGTTATTAGGGGGAGAAGAAGAAAAATTATTTTGAAAAATGATATATATGTCGACAAATATTTAACGAAATTAAATTGCGATCAACTTAAAAATATATACGATAAAATAAAATAAATTAAAATAAGATCCTCTTTAATTCTTATTTATCACACGTATGCAATATGTACCGATCATAATTTGACCGAAAACTTTAGTAATGTCTAAAAGGACTCAACTATTTAATGTCTGCGGCATTCTGTAGTTACCATTTTGAACGTCATGCAATGCTCCTGTGCTTAGATGACTGAACTCTGTCCAAAAGTCGGAAGATTTGGAGGGATGGAAAAATTATATTATAAATTTTATATTACTTAAAGTAACCCTTCAAAAAAAATCATGTCATTCATTATATTAATATATAAGGGTAATATAATAATAATGTAATTTAAAAATAAAAATATTTTTCCTTTCCTCGTTCTAAACTCGCAAACAAAAAAATATATAATTAAAATTTCATCCATTCCATTGCTTTCTAAAACTCACAAACATAACAAATAAAAATTATAATTCATTCTCATCTATTTTCTTCCTATATTTTTCCTTCTCATACCATTCTTCCAAACTCACAAAAATAAAGCGAGTAAAATTGACCTAGGTTAAGGTATAGAATTAGTGGTTTATTGGTTTCAACGATTCAATCACCTAGTTGCTATTGATTCTGAACTTTAAATTCCTTGGAGTTAGGGGTGTTCAAAATTTTCAAATTTTTTTGATTTTTTACCGGTACTGACGGAACCGGTTTTTTTGATATCGATTTTTTTCGGTACCGGTTTTTTCAGTACCAATTTTTTGTTATTTTTTCAGTACCGGTAGCGGTAATAACTTTTTTGAATTCGGTAAAAACCGAAATACCGAAAATATCAAAATTTAACAATTTAATAATTAATAGTTAATGTTTTGTAATTTTATATATTAAATAATTTTTTTTATATATTAATAATTTCTATAAAATAGTAGTTTTATTAATTTTTATATATATATTAATAATGTTTTGTAATTTTATTTTATATATTAATTATTATTAATAGTTAATGATTTCTTAGTTTTTAAAAATTATTAATATATAAAAAAATTATTTAATTATTATTAATAATTATATATATTACCATGCTATATAACCAAAAACCGAATCGAAAAAAAATCCAGATTGATTTTATATCGAACCTAAGATCTGATTTTTGTATCGAACACTTCATCTAAAGCCTAATTGATCTTGTTTGGTTCTTGTTTTTTTTTCGGTAATTTCGGATCGGTATCGGCTCGGTATTTTCAGTACCGGATTGATTTTTTACCGATGAGCACCCCTACTTGGAGCATAAAAAATTTAAATCTCTTATTTTTTGTTGAGAGACTAGATTTTAATTTCGAGGATTCTTAATAATTAAAAAGTAGTAAACGTTAACGTTATGATTTTGAGTAAAAAAAAAACTTAAATAGTGATTGGTAATTGGAAGAAAAAGGGTTAATTACGTATTCTACTACATTTTTTAAAATAATTACAACAATAATGCACTCATAAAATATTTATATAATTAATACACTTTTCATATTTATTTACAATATTAGTGCAATTAAAATTCCTTAATTTAGGGGATTAGTATTGATTTACTTATTAAATTAAGTAATTAATAAGTAAACCATATATCAGACCTTCTCTCTCATCTCAATAAAAGTCACGCTGCAAATGCATAAATTAAAACCGACATTGAAGCCCTAGAATATATAATATATACATATAGAGAGAGAATTGGTTACCAACCTGAGTGGAAGAGAAATCGTCATTAGGGAGAGGAGGATCAAGCGTAACAATGACAATGACCTTTGCAGATGGCCCACCTGAAAAATAAGAAGAGGAAAGACAGATTTTAAAGAGCGAGAAACCATTGGAAGGCATTTCATCAACAATACATGTCTCTGAACTCTTCATCTCTCTCTTACTCTTAGAAACACAAACTCATTATCACTACTAGAAAATCAACCTATAACGACGGTCACCGACCCTAGCTATAGGTCATGGCAAAATCGTGTATTTGCTCTTTATAACGGACGCTGAGAGTTATTGCTATGGTCATGACCATAGCTATAGATGTCTATAGCGACACTCGGTGACCGTCGCTATAGGGATGTGTTTTATAGAACACTATAACTACGGTCGATGACCGTCGCTATAGCCTTTTCATATTTAAAAAAAAAATTAATAATGCACATTTATTCAACAAACACAAATACAATATAAAATAAAATATAAAAAATATTATATACATCATTTAAAATCATTCACATTACAACATTACAAGCATCACAAACAAGTACATTGTCCACCTCGTTAACCATAAACTTGCATATTTAACAGGCCAAAGCCTTGTTCATGTAATCCCTTGAAGGAGGAGTCCAGATGGGGTGCTCCAGAAGCTGTGGTTGTAATAAACGTACCAATTTGATGTCCTTTTTTTGTTCTTCAGCATCAATTAATAAGAGCTGACTGATGATGAAATCTGCTGATCACATGCCATCTACCTGCCCAACGCCAATTAAGCTCCATAAAGACTAGAAAAATAACTCTCAAAAAGGAACCTTTATTTGGTGCACTTCCATCGAAAATGAACTCTCGAAAAGAAGACCAGGAAGGAAAACAGCCAATAAAAAGTTAGGATCAATATTTTCCCCTGCAGATTAATGATACTAAACCATCAATAGTAGTTCCTAAAATTTCCAAGTGCAAATTTATGTATTGAGAACCATAGTAAGAGCAGCCGATAGAATAAGCATTCAACCCAAAGCATATATACGTTGTCACACTCTTAGTAAAACTCAGAGTGAACTTACAGAGTCGGGTGGCATCCCCAATCTTTCCCAAGCGATGACTTGTACCATATTCTGCATATCAGCCCATTTGAACATTTTAAAAATTAATTGCTATACAATTAACATAGAAACTTATTAATTTAACCACACCTGACATTTATACATACAGCGTGAACGCATGATTATGCAAGAAACACTATTTAATGACCAAAAAACAACAAAAGAAAAAGAAGAAATCAGAAAAGTAAGACTTAGTAGAAGAGATAACTCGAGTAATAATTTTTCATCTTGCACTAAATGAAAATGGCTGAAGGGCAAGTGTAGAAACCATTCTGCAACTTTGCTAATTACCATGTCAATAGATGATGGTGTTGGCTTTATCAAACTATCCATCGATGCAGCTCAAGTAGAAAGCCTCCTTGAGCAAGTAGTATAAATTGCTCTAGGCATCTAAAAGTCATGGCTTAGAGTCAATTTACTAGATGGTCTGTGTGTTAGATAATATGTATATACCTGATATTTTCTCTCCTTCACTAGCAACATTGGGATGATTGAAGGATCCTTTCAACCCATTTACAAATCACGTAACACATGAACCACCAATGTCCAGACAAGTTTTTAATCTAAGGTGTTGTTAATCATTACTTACTGTGTTAAAGTATATACTAAAAAAAGCTTGAGATCAAACTGGCACTGCAATTACTAGACTTGGTGACTGAAGTGAAAAAATTGACAGAATCCGCATACAACGCAGAGATGTAAAAAAAAAACAAATAAAAAGTAACATTTCAGAATTGAACAAGTTCTGGAGAACTCTCTGAACATTTCAGAATTGAACAAGTTCTGGAGAATTGTGTACCTCGCCTTCAAGCTGATCAAGTATCTGGAGAACCCTCTGATGATAGGCACGCTCTGATTCAACCTTTAATACAGAAGAAAAACAGAGGACAAATTTTCAAATCATACTTCTGAAGTAAGTTTAACTTATATACAGTCTAGTAGACTTTAGCAGGTAGGTTTTTACCATGGAAATGAGTCGCTGAAGCGTCAACCTTTGTTGTTGAGCTTCAACAATAGTCATTGCCGCAGTAGCTTCCTTCCCCAATATTGACATGTTTGATTTTAGATCTTGAAGTTTCGATTCTGCCGCTTCAAGTTTCAAAATAATGTCAGGATTGCCTGCTCCTTCTCGGACTCTTGTTTGGCGTTTTGAAACTTCAATAGCCTATCTAGGTTTGAGAGAAAAATGAAATTAAAAACTTGAAGAGGTATCTTGCTGCTCAAGGAAGCTTCATTATTATATAATTGAAAATATAAGTATGATGAATAGCCTCAAAAATCCTCATTTATTGATATACATGTAAGCACCAGGTTACCACAATAAATGCTGAAAATTAAAGAGTTTCAGAAAAGAGGATCCAAAATATTGAGTTATTGGAAAAATCATGAATCCCATAACACAGTAAATAATACAAAAAAACAAACACACACCTGAGCTTCCGCCTCTTGTCACTATCGTAACGCTGAGCAAGGTGTCGAGCATCTTCTAGAGGAGCTCCCATATTGCCCGTAATGGTTCAGCAACCTGGTAATTGCAAAAAGAAGCAATATTTCAAGCACTGTACCAAAAGCCTATTATCACCAATTAGGCAAGCATAAGCAAGAACTCAATTAATAGGAGTAAATGGATTAACCTGAAATGACGCTAGTACAAACATTTAATGAATACAATGCTAAAATCATCAAAAATAAAAATATAAGTCTCCAATAGTTATTTTCAAATCTCAACCAAGTACTTCTTACATGGCTCATAACCCTCAAATCAGGTTATCATAGCCAATGCTATTGTCTCCTTAACAAGTTTCTTTTAAACAATTCATACAAAAAACAGAAATTGATACACAAAAAATATAATAAACTCTTAATTAAAGGACTTGGTAATTCATCTAATCTTATAGGCTTAAATCTCTAATGAGAAAAGAAATAAATCGGAAAAAACTACACAAAAAATAAAATTTTACGTTTAAAAAATCTAAATTTGGTGATATAGGAAAAAAGATCAAGTGTTTCAAATATCAGGCTGACCTTTCACAGTTCCATCTTCCTCATGCGCTACATCTTATTCAGCTTTAACTAGTGAGGTTAAACTAATACATGCACGTTAGCATTGAATGTTTTGATAAATTAAATGAACTTCCATAATAATTCTGGGAAACCAAAAAAGTAGATATCATTTCAACTGAGTGCTACAGCTGCTAAAATGCATTTTAACTCCACACAAATATCTATACTAGAACTTCGTATGAATTCTTGCAACAGCACCGAAACCTTTACAACTAGAATATAGTAAGTCAATAATTCTTAGCAAAAAAAGACAAGTCTGTTCTCTTTCTCCTTTATTTTCTGTGATATAAATCATTAGTGTCATTATAACTTAGCTAGTCATAGTAACAGCTTGTAAATAAAAACCAAGACACGTCAGACGATAATAAATAAGAATGACAAGGGTGATAATTGGGAAAGAACTACGACTCTCAACATTAACCTAAAGAAGATGACATGAGCATGATAAAGTTTATTGTACAAATATGACCAAAATTATTTGCTTCTGGTACAGCCTCACTAAATTGTCTTTGGATGGGAGTATAATGCGTGATATAGTTCCCCCTCAATCCCCAAAAAGTGTTATACGTGATGTTAAATATAATAAATTCATGAGCTGTAGCAAGAATTGGTCATGATATCTGAATTTGGGGTATCTTAAATTTCGTAACCAAGAAAAGAAAAAATTGATCCAACCTGAGTACCAAAGGCTTTCAACAGATTCCCCCGCTCCTTCTCCATTTGAGCACGAGCACGTCCAAAACTTAGAGCTGCTTTTGACAATGTGCTACCACTGGTACATGTATTCTCAATTCTGAAATGTGCTACCACTGGTACATGTATAGTGAGAGAAGACCTCCAGAATCAGAATCAGTGCGACTTTTAGTATCAGTTCTGAATTTCCAATCAATCAAGTTCTTTAATAAATAAAAATACTAATACTTAAGTTGGAGTAAAACATGAGAAAGGTGATGTGGATCGAGTCACCCAGGTGTCGGTTTAGCGGTTTGTGAGATTGTAATAAATTAAAAATAAAATAACAGAAGTCGGTTGTGGTGACAAAATCTAAACAGTACTCCCTTCATCTACACATGGTGTCTTAACCAAATATTTCAAATCATTTAAAAAACACAAACACTCGCACACAAATCAATCTCTAAAAAACATTTCCAGATACCCTTTTCAAAACCCAATCTTTGTTGCCACTAAAACCAGTAACAAGTCTTTAAGCAAGTACACTTCAATCTATGTTTCACCTTCATAACCCAAGAATATCCACCATTTTCTTCACACAAACACTTAACATGCACATATATCTATACCCATCCCAATAAACAATTAAAACACTACCGCCCACCAAATGTAAACAACAGAAATAAATTGTGAACTAAAGAAGCTCGACAGAAGAAATAAAAAAAATAATAATAATAAAAAGAGAAACCTGGAAAGAAGAAGCAGGGGTAGGCTCGTTAAGTTCAGCTTTCCACTCCCGAAGCATCTGATGAACTTGCTCTTCCAGCAAAGAAACATCGTTCGAACGGCTCTCCTTCCTCGCAGACTGCAGATCAGAGAACATCCCCTGAAGATCATCCACCCGATTCTTCGCTCTGTCTTTGAATACTTGATGCCCAGCTACACTATTCTTCGTACCTTTCCCCATAGCCCAATCAAAAACCCTAATTTCCTGCACAAAATCCATTACTAATCTCAATTGCATGATACTATACATCAATTTAAAACAAAAATCGTAATAATAATAAAAAAAGAGAGAGCCTAATTTGGTCTAAATCACACCCTTTTCATCAGAATTTGCAAAATTACAAGGGATGACAATAGTCAGAGAAGAAGCCCGAGGGGTTCCAATTTGGGGGAAAATTGGAGCGAAGATACTGAAATAATTTGGGGGAAAGTGGGAGGGTTTTTTCTTAAAAAAAACTTGTATACCGACTGTTCCGTGTGTCGTTATAGATACCCTATAACGGTTCTGTTTCGACTGTAAAATTCTAAATTTTACGAATAAAAATTTAAATTTTTTGAATTTTTTTTTGAATATTATGATATGGATTTAATATAATATTATAGTTGTGGGTAATATTTATAAATTTTTGCAGCAAAGTATGGAAGTTGTTATATTATATTCGATTGGTGGGAAATATTCTTTTGTGTGGGGAATATTAAATGCACGACTCAAGACAATTATTGATGGACCTCATAACTGGAATTATTGTCGGATTGAGAAAACGACAAAAAATATTTTTATGAAAATAACGGTGGAAGTTTTAATTGCAATTATCTGTTGATACTCTAGGTAGTAAAAGACGATGTCATGTGATTGCATAAGAAAGACACCATTCGATTATCGATCTTTACGTGAGAAGTCACCCGGTTTTATTCAATTATTACTACAGATGAATTCTTTGCAAGATCTCTCGTTATTTGATTTAATTATTGTTGATTGTTATATATATATATAAGTTTTGTTTTATTAGTATTATTAATGTAATAAAAGCGTAAAAACTTTTTATATAAAATGTAATACTTTTATAAAGTTATTCTATAAATAGAATATATTATATTCTATTATGTATAGTGTTTTGCAGATAAGTAAATCTTTTTTATATAAAATGTAATACTTTTTATAAAGTTATTCGTTTTATTAGATTATAAATAAAATATATTTTATTTTATTTAAAAGATTTTGCTTTAAAATTAAATTCTTATATCATTGTATTATCATCCTCACGTTTATATTTTGTTGAAAGTTATCATGGCTTTTGTAGTGCGTAGATGGACTTGGTATGATTATGACTGGAATTATTCGGTATAATCATGGCCGTAATATTACAAAATGATGTGGAATAAGTCCTCGTTGGCCGTGTAGTGCGTTGATGGACACTTTTTGGTATGATTATGGTATGGATTCTCTTCTACCAAGGAACAAAGATGAATTGTTTTATGGCATGATCGGGACTGTTGATGAAAACATCGATTATCTTTGGCCCGTAGTGCGTGGATAATTCGTGGTCGTGATACTTAAATAATATTCTTGGCACAGTAGTGCGGGGATGATTTGATGATGTGGATTATTTATTGTTCGAGTCTCACCGATAAAAGTGATGAAAACTTTTTAAATCATAAAAGATAGTAGATTTTATTATCTACTTGACTCTTTTAATAGATTATTTGTTCACCGCAGCTTAAACTCGATGTCTATTGATCTTATCGGTTTAACATTGTTGAAGACTAATGATAATTTATTCTGCATTATCTTAGTCATAATATTTCTTCTTTGGGCATTTAGTTCAAATTTCCTTCATTTCACTCTATCTATTCGGAAATGAGAATATAGCTTTAGATTTAGCTCAGGAAGCGGATTGACAATCCAGGATGATAGTATTAGTAGTCCTCATTATTCTACATTAAATAGTGTGATAATAAATGTAATGAGAACTTATTCTCGAGAGTGGATATTATACACAAGATAATATTTATATTAAAACTCAAATTTCTCTGTTGTTGTATATTAAAGATTGTATTTGTATTCTCATGCATCATGTATCCTGGCGACTCAAGATGGGTGATGTATACCTATTTTTGGGGCGTCACGGTTGAATCAAAGCTTGGGGATATGATCCCTAAATGAGATGTGAGACAAGAACTAGGAGGGAGGCAGAAAATTCCTTCGCTAGTATGACCTACTTAAGTTTATTTGGTATTTAATTGGTTGGTCATAGTATAGGGATAATATGTGATATGTTAATTAACCTTTGTTTTGGCAAGATTTGAAAATGACACCCGAGAATGTTGAGAATAAGATGGAGTCTGAGAGACCGCTGAGTCTCCACATATTAATAATCGGATAATGCAATCGTGAAGGCGATAATCCTCCATAAACAACAACATCGACCAAATAATGAACAATAGAATGTTCGGAGAGGCTTTACGCAATTACATGCAACAACAGTAAGAGAGACTCATGTTCAAAATATAGGTGGAAATAATGGCAACCCACGATTGATCCACCGCTAAGCGATTCAAGGAGTGGGACCACCGGAGTTTTTGGGAAAGCCGTAACCACTTAAAAGCGAGAGACATGGTTAAAGCGGATCACCAAGATATTTGATGTCTTGGGATGCTCGGAGGAGCAAAAAGTGTAAGACCCCAACTTATTATTAATGAAATTTAATTTTCTCTATTTATTATTTTGAAATAAGAAGGGTTGATTTGATTAATGCAGAGATAGTTAGGGGTAAAATCATGCAAATATTTCAAAATAAGCAAGTGGTTATAAAATATTCATTGTTGTTTGGGGAATATTCGTTTGGTCGTAGAATATTCTTCTTGCCGTCGGGAATATTAAATGCGAATGCCAGCCTTTTTTTTGTGGGCCCATAACTGGAAAGAGATTGGATGAAGAAAGCAGCCAAATATAAGTTGTTTAAAAATAATAAATAAGTAGTTATTATTCACAGATAATCTTGTTAAAATACCTCAATTGGTTAAAACACAAGAAGATTACCCAGTATTGCACCAATTATCGATTCTTAAGTAAGAAGGCCTTTTCAATAATGGTTACGTGAATTATCGCTTCGATATTTTATTGATTTAATAATTGTTGCGTTGATATTTTATATATCATTGTTGTTTCAATAATTGTCATTACACAAAGATTTTTCATTAATGAAGCAATAATTCATATTATCCTAATAATATTATTAGATAACATTATTAGCGAATGTTTAGAAAGTTACTCATCTGAGGAGAGGTTTGGTCACCTAATCAATTGCTTGAGAAGAGATTCTTATTGAAAGCCCTCTTTCCCTGAGAACCGCTTAGTTGTCAATATTGTGATTCTGTAATATTATTTGTGAATAATTAATTATTGATTCATATGATGAGAAAAATATTGATTTTATGTGGATATAGATGGAGAAAAATTTTAATGTGACAATTGTTAAAAATTGAAATTTTATCTTTTTTTGATAAGATAATTCATTTAAATGTATTATTATATTTTAATAATATAATAATGGTGATATTTTTACAACGAATGTGGGATATATGAGTATACGAGGAGGAAGAGTATTTTTATTGTAATAAATGTTTAAAACATATTAAATATGTCGGTGGACCCCATTTATTGACTGAAATTTGATTATAGCCTGTAAAATCGTTCGTTTGTGGATTTCGGTCAATTTCAGTTTGGAATTTGGAAAAACTTTATTCTCTAAAGTTGTAGAGAATTGAATTTCCTATAAAAAGTCGCGAGATTCGAATTTTCTGATAAAAGGACTATTTATTGTGAATTATTGAAGTTAAAAGTCTCAAATAATTGATTTTGGAAGTTTTAATTATTATTTTAAAGAAAAACGTTTTTTGCATTTAAGTGGGCTAACATGTGATATTAATTGCTGAAATCAGATCTTCAAAGATGGGCTAAGGAAATTTATAATATATATTAATATTTTATTAAATTTTTCGCTTTGCTGTTCTAAAGATTTTCCTATAAATAGGGTCTTGGGTTAGAATTGAAAATCACACTTTAAATCAAGTTTTCTCTCTATATTATCGAGCATATTCTTGTGAGTATTTTGAGTATACTTTGAGTATTGTTAGACGCGCGGTCTGAGTTCCCTTCAAAGACTATACCCTAGATTCCAAATTTAAGATTAATCTTTTCGAGGTAAGGGATATTATTATTTTCCTAATGATATTATTTCTTCAATGTCATTATCTTTGAAAAATTGATCTGAAGTTTTTATCAAATTTGGAACTTTTGGTGCTCTGAGTTACTATTCACGATATGGCCTTATTCACGTATCGACCTACATTATTCACGAATACTGGCCTTTATTCATCAAAAATAAAAAATTTCATTTCGTCCCAAAATATCTATTCGGATACTAGCTTTGATTGTATCCATGTTTTGATCATTCTTGAATTTTACACCACTATGATTATTTTTGAGGTATTTTTGACGTGGATAAAACAAAGTACTTAATCCTTAATCCTTAATCCTTGTCATTTTGTTTCAATGGATTCGTTTCTTTAAAAATATTTTCATCATCCTCGGTCTTAAATGATGATATTATGGAATATCTTTGGCCTCAGTAGTGCAAAGATGAATGATTTCTGAAGAATATCTTTGGCCGTAGTAGTGCAAAGATGAACAGTGTTTAGATGAACATGACCATATATGAAATATCTTTGGCTAGTGTGCAAAGATGAATATTTGATTCCGGATATATATTGATTGATGTTACGGGGGATAAAAGATAGAGCGATGAACTTTTAAATTCATACATAGAAGATAGTAGTTTGCATTCTCTACTTAACTCTTCTAATGAATTATTATTTCATTGCGAATATTGATTTAAAATTTGTTGTCTATTGTATTCTATTAGATTTTTCCCCGTTGAAGACTAACGATAATTTGTTGTATATTATCTTAGTCATAATATTCTTTACTTCGGCTAGTTGAGCTCACCCTTTTCCTTTTTGTTCCATTTTTCTTTTCGTGAGGCGAGAATATAAGCGAGATGCAGCCTGGGGTATGGAATAAAGGTTCAGAGAGAGTTGTTTAGTAGTCCTCACCATTTTTATAAAATAATGTATCAATAAATGTGATGAGGATTTATTTGAGTATAGATATTGTCTAAAAGATAATATTTGTATTCAAACTCACGCTTTCTTCTTTGTAATAATAAAGTTGTAGTTGTTTACGCACTACGATTGACAACTCGAAATGGGTGATGTATACCTATTTTGGGGCGCCACAAAAGGTTCCATTTGCCACCTTTATGTTTGCGTGAAGAAGCGAT
Source organism: Panax quinquefolius (assembly GCA_020205615.1). Lineage (NCBI taxonomy): Eukaryota > Viridiplantae > Streptophyta > Magnoliopsida > Apiales > Araliaceae > Panax > Panax quinquefolius. The sequence goes on from CM035156.1 coordinate 3,872,273, forward strand.
TCTTGGTGGGAATCTATAAACGCGTACCCAGATCGACGCCTTTTCAAGATGTCTTGGGAGAAGTTCCAAGAGTCATTCAACGACAAGTACTTTCCCGGAAGTATTCGTTACATGAAGGAGGTGGAGTTCATCAAGCTAGAGTAAAACAATATGACCGTGTCGCAGTACGAGGCTAAGTTTGTCGAGTTGTCTCTATTTGCATCCCATTTGGTCGATAATGAGGAGCAAATGACGCGAATATTTCTAAGAGGTTTGAAACCCAATATACGTCAATACCTCATTTCTCACAAATTTTGTTTATATTTAGATGTTGTGAATAGGGCTCAGTTATTGGAACGCGATAATGAGTCAGGACAACCAAAAGGCAACGACCAACAACACGATAATAATCATATACGGCAAGCAACGGTCCATCTAACAATGATAACCATCGTGGGGAAAATTATCATGCCATGAATAGTAACCACTTCGGTGGTAATCATGGCCAAGATAATAGAAGTAGAAATTTCAAGAAGAGAAGGTTCAATAATGATGGAAAGACAGCAACATCAGTGTGAAACCCTAGATTTTATGAATAAAGATTTAAATTTCTCGAAATATTTTTTTGAATATTATGGTGTGGATTTCATATAATGTTATAGTTATGGGTAATATTTTCAAATTTTGCAAAGTAAGCAAGTGGTTATATAATATTCGATTAGTGGGAAATATTCGCTTTAACGAGGAATATTCGTGACGACGGCAGACAATCATCAGTGGACCTCGAATGGAAGCATTATCGTAGTAGTAAAAAACGCATGTAATTATCTTTTATAAAAATAACGAGGAAGTGTTACCGTTAAAAAACCGTTGAACTACCCTTAGTAAAGTACATGATGTCTGCCGTGGTTGCATAGTAGCACTGCGGTATTGGTTATTGATACTTTACGAGATAAGTCACTCGGTTATACTCAATTATTACTTACTGATGAATGATGCATCACATCTCTCATATTATTGATTCGATTATTGTCACAAGATTATCTCGCACAATATGTTATATTATTAAATTAATAATTGAGACGACAAAGTTGTTCATATTATTAAATTGCAATATTTACAATGTCTAGAAGTTCTGTCAAGGAGATGTTTGATCACCTAATTGCGCGTCAATAGGGTTTGGTCCTGGGAACGACCTGGTTGTTAAATATTGTGAGTTATAATATTAATGATGAATAAGTTCGTGTTGATTAAAGATGAATTTGATAGTTCCATTGTGTTAGGATTATTTGTGTTAGTAGAAATCGACATTTATTTTGATAATAATTGATGTCCTGGAGATTATATTGTTCAATCGGTATTCGGGTCACTTTTCGCGGCTCTGAAAGTACTTATTCACGAGTTACTATTGAGTCACATTCACTTACTATTAGGGAGTTGGTGCAGTGATTGATGATACTTGCATGACTAAGTTAAAAATGGAGGTATAGATGGAGGTACTTATCTTTGTAATTAATTTTTCACATGTTTAGAACTATTGAGTCACATGATTTACTATTGATTCACATGATTTACTATTAGAGGAGTTGGTGCAAGATTGATAATACTTGCAGGACTAAATTAAAATGAAAGAAAAGTTGGAGGTATTGTCTTCGTAATATTTGAGCCCCAAAACGTGCAATTATCGAAACTATATTTTCCTATAAATAAGCTCATTCTTCCTTCATTTCTCACCAATTCACTAAAGCTTTAGAGCCATTATTATAGAGAAAATATAGAGAGAAAGAAGAAGAAGTCTCGCTACATTTCTATTCCAAGATCCACTTTCATTCTAAGGTAAGGGATATTATTTGTTGTACTGTAAGGGGTATTATTCTTTCGTATTCATGAAGAGAATTACTTTCTTTCAATGCTCGTAAGAGTTGTTATTCAATTATTCATTATTATGTTGGAATAACCTGTTTATGCGAAGTACCGCATACATGGTGAAATTATTCTATTATTCCATTATTTATTATTCTATTGGAATATCCTGTCGGTACGAATTTCGACTGACCTGGTTCAATTATTTATTATTTCGCATTTATTATTCTGTTGGAATAACCTGTCTATGCGAAGTACCGTATGTATGGTGATTTCTGTTGTTATTCCATTCTTTATTATTCTGTTGGGACATCCTGTCGGTGTGAATTTCGCCTGACCTGGTTCCGTTATTTATTATTCTGTTGGAATAACATGTCTATGCGACGTACCGCATGCATGGTGATTTTTGTTGTTATTCTATTCTTTATTATTCTCATTTGAATATCCTCGTCATATGCGCGTTTCTGGCGGGACCGGTTCCGCTTTATTATTCTCGTTGGGAATAACGTGTATATGCGGTCTCTATCGCATGCATGGTGAATCCTTCATTATTTCATTCTTTATTATTCTGTTAGAATAACTCGATATAAGTGGATTACCACATGTACGGGTGAATGATCTTTCGTATTCATTCCTTATTAAATTGTGGAAATAATCTGGTTACGTTGATTATGATGAGAGTCATAATAAAAGCATTGGACTGATGAAAATCATGGGTATATGAAGTATTAGTAAGTGTTATGATGAGTTATGTTGGTTATTATGTGTAAACATGAAAGTTTCTTAGAAATCACAAAGGGTTGAAATATCAGATTTTGGTGAAAATGGAACATGAAATTCAATTGATCATATCTCCTATTATATTTTGACTTTTTGAGTGTGGTCAAGTTCTAGAGTTAGATCTATGAGTTTTGTAGCATCTCCAAGTGGAATCACTGTAAAAGATGTTGTATATTTTCGTGTGGACTGATTTTAGCAAATGAGTCAAAAGCTGCAAATATCGAAAACGCTACTGCCCAGATTTTTAAAAGGGCAGTTTTGACCACTTAATTTGTGAGAAAAATGTTGGCCTTTTGGGACATGGAAGTATATGGTATAAAGAACATCCTGTCAAAAAATGAGCTCATTCCGACTTAAAATGAGCAAGTTATGACCATTTCAATATTTAGGTTTTTTCGACGAAAAACGCCATAACCGGAGTTCTATAACTCCGATGACCATGAAATTTAAAATGAAAGCTCACATTAAAATGTGTAAGATCCTTCCAAGATTTGGGAATTTCTGGAGTTAAACTTGAGGTAGCTAATTTTTTAAGGAATTAATTAGAAATTGATTTTTGAAAAATAGTATATGAATTTTAAAAATTCTGAGAAAAATATATGTTCATTATGGAACTATATTCTGCTAAATCCCAGAAAAGAAATATTTTTGGGACTGATTTGGTATTTTTTATGAAAATGGTTTAGTTACGAACATATGAGTTAAATATGTTATGTGAAGTAACAAAGTTGGAAAATAGGATTTTATGGCTTGAAAATCCTATATAAGGTATATGCAGATTTTTGATAAGGTATTTAATCATTGGTGATGAAATCTTATGAGTATGACATTCTTTGAATGATTAAATGCATTATTTGGTAAAGGGTAAACAATTGAAATAAATTGTTTATAAGTTTAAGTGATTAAAATATTGTTATGATATTAATAATATTAGATTATGAGTTTATTAAGTGATTGATAATATTTGGATAAATTTAAAGTCTCTAATATTTATCCTTGTTTTAGTTTGATTAATGCTTATATCATTGTCATCATCCCCGTACTTATAATGATGATGAAAGTTATCTTTGCTTACGCGCGAAGATGGACGCTTGTTTATTGAATTATATATCTTTGAACTACGTGCAAAGATGGATTATTGATTATTGGTTTTATTGTTGTATATCTTTGGCTTACGTGCAGAGATAGACTTGGTATGATTATGACCAGGGATTATTCGGTATAGTCATGACCATTGATGATTTAAAGAATATCCTTGGCCCGTAGTGCAGGGATGATTCGATGATGTGGTTTATTTATTAAGCTGAGTCTCAGCGATAAAAATTGATGAAAAGATTTTAAATCATAAAAGATAATAGATTTTATTCTCTACTTGACTTTTCTAATGGATTGCTTGTTCCGCTGCAGTTAAACGTGATGTCTATTGTATTTTATCAGTTTAACATTGTTGAAGACTATTGATAATTTATTCTGCATTATCATAGCCATAATATTTCTTACTGGGCTAATTGAGTTCACCCTTTCTTTCACTGTTCTCTTCAGGAAATGAGAATATAGCTGGGACGAGTCGAGGAACGAAGTGACGGTCCAGATGATAGCATTAATAGTCCTCACTATTCTGTTAAATAGTGTGAAAATAAATATAATGAGGACTCCTTTGAGTGTGAATATTGTCTAGATGACAATATTCCTATTAAAACTCTCAGTTTATGTATTGTCGTATATTACACGACGGTTGTATAATTAAGTTTGTATTTATATTTTGTATAATGTATTTGGCGACTCAAGATGGGTGATGAATACCTGTTTTGGGGGCGTCACAACCAGCACCTGTTTCCAAGGAAGGAGAACGACCAACGGTCGTATGTTTCAAATGCGGATAAGAGGGACACATCTGTCCAAACTGTACGCAGCAATCCAAAGCGTGTTTCAATTGCGGAAGAGAAGGTCACCTATGTAAGACCCCAACTTTTATAAATAAAGATGAATTTTCTATAAATATTATTTTTGAATATTATGGAATAAATTTGATATAATGTTATAGTTGTGGGTAATATTTATAAATTTTGCAAAGTAAACAAGTTGTTATAAAATATTCGTTTGGTCTGGGAATATTCTTTTGTCGGGGAATATTAAATGCAGCGACTCGATCATTAGTGGACCCCATTAATCGGAGTATTATCGTAGTTAAAAACGACAAAATTATCTTTCTATAAAAATAATGCCGGAGGTGTTACCGTTAAAACCGTTGAACTACTTTCAGTAAGTAAAAGCACAAATACGGCGTAGTTGTATAAGAGCAGCACGATATTGATTATTGATCTTACGTGAGAAGTCACTCACTATGCTTTCATTTATTCTTCTACGATAATTCTTTGCATCATATCTCTTATATTATTGATTCAATTATTGTCACAATATCATCTCATATAATATGTTATAGTATTAAATCAATAATTGAGAAAACAAGTTATAAATGATTAATAATTGTTGAAAGATTAAATATGTGTTGATTAAAAATAAAATGATTTGTGGTAATATTTATTCAATCCTTGATGTATATAAAGAGTCCATATGAGACGTTTGTGGTAAGTTTGATTATTTTATGGGGGCCCATATGTCATCATCTAAAAGTCTCTTCGTCATAGTAATTACCTTTGTGAATAGTAATTACCTTCATCAATAGTAATTACCTTTACCAGACGTCAAACCACTTGCCGTTTTATATTACAAAGCGCCGAACCACTTGTCGCTTTCACATTACAAAGCGCCGAACCACTTGTCGCTTCACATTACAACGGTGTCAAACCACTTTTCTTTTCACATCACGAAATACGAGCCACTTCGCTTTTTCACACGGCGGTGTTAAGCTAGAAATCTTCTATAAATAGAGGCCTAGTGCTTCATTATTTTTCACGAATTCATTCAAGCTATAGAGAGAGAGTATAGAGAGAATAAGAGAGAAAGAAGAAGAGTATTTTATTACTACACTTCTTGCGATATTCAATCTCCTACCAAAAGTAAGGGGTGTTATTCTTTCTTATTCATGAAGAAAAGCTGTTGTTATTCCATTGCTTATTATTCCATTGGAATAACCTATATATCGTGGTTTACCCTATACTTGGTGACATTCTTCTATTATTTTGTTGGAACATCCTCGCATGTGTTTTACACCTACTGGTTCCGCTCTTTATTATTATTCTATTGGAACATCCATGTCATGCGCTTTTACGCCGGACGGGTTCCATTCTTTTATTATTCTGTTGAATATCCCGTGTGCGTGCGTTTTCTGCCGGACCGGTTCCATTCTTTATTATTCTGTTGGAATATCCTATCTCATGCGTTTTTACGGACCGTTCCGTTATTTATTATTCTCATTGAATAACTCGCCTGTCATGGGCCTATCGCATGCGTACGGTGATTTCTTTTGTTATTCCATTCTTTATTATACCCATTGGTTAAAACTTTGACTTCTATACTCCATGAAATTAGTGGAATATCCTCGATATTTGCGCTTCATCCAAAGATCCTTTCATGGAAATATTCTTCTCAGATTCTTGAATTTTACTATACAAAGCGATGTATCATGTTGACAGTTTGGATGTTATTGGTTCCTAGATAAATTAATTCTTGAACTTGTTTTATTGAATTCTTATATCATTGTCATCATCCTCATGTTTATATTATGTTGAAAGTCATCTGTGGCTGTGTAGTGCATAGATGGACTTGGTATGATTATAACTAGAGACTATTCTGTAATCATACCGTAATGTTACAAATGATGTGGTAAAAATCCTCAAAGGGCCGTAGTGCATTGATGGATGATTTGTTGGCATGATCATGACCATTAATGAATACACAAATATTCTTGGCCGTAGTGCATGAATAATTGTGGTCGTGATACTAAAGAATATCTTTGGTAGTAGTGCGGGGGTGATTCGATGATGTGGAATATTTATTAAAGTTTGAGTCTCAAATTATAACAGTGATGAAAAACCTTTAAATCATAAAAGATAGTAGATTTTATTTTCTACTTGACTCTTTTTAATGGATTCATTGGTTCACCAGAAGTTAAACTTGATGTTCATTGTATTTTATCGCTTTAACACTATTGTAGGCAAATGATAATTTATTCTGCATTATCTTAGTCATAATATTTCTTCTCGAGCTAGTTGAGCTCACCCTTTCTTTCACCGTTTCTTCGTGGAAATGAGAATATAGTGGGACGACGAGTCGGGAACTGAGTAATGGTCCGCAGAGGATAGCATTAGTAGTCCTCACTATTCGCAGAAATAGTGTGATAATAATTGTAATGATGACTCTTTTTGAGTTTGTATGATCTCTAGTAGACAATATTTGTATTCAAACTCACGCTTTATGTCGATTGCATACCTGCAGCTATATTAGTAAGTTGTATTTAAATTCATGCACCATGTATCCGACTACCCAAGATGGGTGATGTATACCTAATTTTGGGGGCGCCACAACCTAGCTTCGATTTTGTCGTAGTGAAGTGAAGTCCAGTCCACCGGGATAGTGATGCCAAAGGATGTCTAAGACAAGTCAAAGTCGGTAGTTTAAGTGAGAGAGCGTTTGTTTAGGAACTTCGAACGAAGTTGTCACGTAAGTTAATCATAAATTCTTGCAAGTCTATACCTTATTAGATACCGGCCTACCCATTCTTTTATCTCTTTGCTTAAGCTTTAACGCTTAAATTTAACTCTTGAGAAATTAGACTTTGACTTATCTCGTTGAAACTCCGTTAGAGAAACCTTCGTTACCTCCACTCGCTTATAAATCTTGTTTGATTCAAATCGACACTTTCACGCTACTTCGTCGATCTTATTTCTTTGAAAATACTTGCCTTTGATGTGATTTTAGGAATCGATCGTTAACTACTCATCAAGCTTTTCGTAAGGTTGTTAGCCTTCATATTCCTAACCAACTCCGTTATACTAATTCAAGCAACCAAACCACTAAAGTCAATCATTATCATATCGCTTATAAGTAAAGAGCCCCGATCCTTTCGTTGGTGACTTTCTTGTGGAATGCACCTAAGTCGACTTTCCATGGGGGACGCCGTGTGAATAACGGTGACAAATTGATAGTATCAATGTGACGTGTTATCCAAGTCTTGGATGAGGTCACGATTTTGAATGATATTTCTATCGTTAATAAATTTTTGACGTATTCTCAAGACTTCTTGCCTACCCCAGGCGTGAAATCGAATTTTGTATCGACCCCAAAGATTAAACCTATTTTTTCAACCCTTAAATATTTCTTCAACCAAAAGGAACGATAATGCGCCAAAGACGCTTGGCTCGAAATTTGTTAAAGATTACGATCATACCATTCAATATCATTGTGGAAGAGAGAATTTGGTAGGTAGCCGACGCGAGAGTGAAGATCGTATGCGTTTACAGTGCGATGTTTTTAACACAAAACCCACGTGAAGATAATAAATATACGATTAGAATCGACTTTAATTGATAAAGTTAAAGTTCGCTTTCAAGCTACATACTCGAAATGATGAATGTGAAGAAGAAGGTTCAAGAGGCGTTATTCTAGAAGCAAGAATCGATGAAGAGGAAAATCTCAACCCTCGATTTTATTGGCCCATTTGAAATCCTTGATCGAGTAGGAATCGTGGCTATATAGACTCGTTTTACCGCCAAGTATGCCGCGTGTTCATAACGTTTTTCACGTATCGATGTTACGTAAATATGTGGATGACCCGAACAACGTTATTAAATTAGAACTAGACGAAATAGCAAAAGATTTAACGTATAAGGAGATATGTGTTAAAATCTTGGATAAGAAGGATCGTATTCAACACTCAAAGATTATACCTCAAGAGTTAGAATCTGAAATGAAGTCAAGGTATCCTCACCTCTTCGGCATACTAGGTACGTACGTAAATTTTGAGGGCGAAATTTCATAAGGATGGGAGATTGTGAGACCCCAAATTTTATGAATAAAGATTTAAATTTTTGAAAATATTTTTTTCAAAATTATGGTGTGGATTTGAGATAATGTTATAGTTGTGGGTAATATTTATAAATTTTGAAAAGTATGCAAGTTGTTGATAATATTCGATTGGTCTGGGAATATTCTTTTGTGGGGGAATATCCAGTGACGACGACACAATCATTAGTGGACCCCATAATGTAATTATCATTTGATTGAGAAAACGACAAAAATATTTTTATGAAAATAATGGCGAAAGTTTTACCATTAAAATCTCGTTGAACTACTTTCGGTAGTAAAAGTACAATGTACACGCGGGTTGCATAAGAGCACACCAGTATTGATTATTGATGCTTAGGTGAGAAGTCACTCACTGTTGTTAAATTATTGCTACAATAATTATTGCATAGTATCTCACGTTATTTGATTCAATTATTGTCGATATTTTATATGTTATTAAATCAATAATTGAGATGACAGAGTTATTAATATTATTATTTGCAATATTAACGATGTCTGTAAGTTCTGCCGAGGATAGGTTTGGTCAACTAATCATGCTACTATAGGAGAAATCCTTATTGAAAAGCCCTCTTTCCTCGAAACGACTTTAATCGATTAATATTATGAATTATAATAATGATGATAAATATTGTTAAATATATTGAGGTGTCTTTTTATGAAGTCACTTAAGTTTATATATATATATATATTATATATATATAAATTTTGTTTTATTAGTATTATTAATGTAATAAAATGTAAAAGCTTTTTATATAAAATGTAATACTTTTTTATAAAGTTATTTATTTTATTAGACTATAAATAAAATATATTATATAGTATTTTTGCATAGTAAAATATTTTTATATAAAAATGTAATACTTTTATAAAGTTATTTATTTTATTAGACAATAATTAAAATATATTATATTTTATTATGCATAGTATTTGCATAGTGTTTTGCATAATAAAATCTTTTTATATAAAATGTAATACTTTTATAAAGTTATTTTTTATTAGATAATAATTAGAATATATTATATTTTATTATGCGATAAGGTTTCATATAGTGTTTGCATATAATAAAATCTTTTTATATAAAATGTAATATTTTTATAAAGTTATTTGTTTTATTAGACTATAAATAGAATATATTATATTTTATTTAAAAGATTTTGTTTTATTATAATATTTTATTAATATTGCATAGTAAATCAATATGGATCGTCTCGCTTAAAAGTAAATCAATTTGGACTGTTCATGAATTAGTTACTATTCACCCATTCTCCTATAAATAAGCTCATTCCTTCATTATTTCTTACGAATTCACTTGAAATTCTAGAGAGAAACTCTGTAGAGAGAAGAAAAGTATTCATTACTTTCACTACTCCTATATCCGCTTTCTTCTAGGTAAGGGATATTATTGGTAGTACTAAAAGTGGGTATTATTTCTTTCGATTCATGAAGAGAACTTTTTGTTATTTCATTCTTTATTATTCTCATTGAATAACTCAGATACACCTGCCACCCTATACTTGGTGAAATTCTTCTATTATTTCATTATTTATCATTATGTTGGAATAACTGCCTATGCAGTACCGCATACATGGTGAAATTATTTTGTTGTTCTATTCTTTATCATTATGTTGGAATAACCTGTCTATGTGAAGTATCGCATACATGGTGAAATTCTTCATTATTCCATTCTTTATTATTTTGTTGAACATCCTCGTCTGTAGCGCTTACGCACGACCAATTCCATTATTTATTATTCTCGTTGGAATAACTCATGTCGTCAAGGCCTATCGTATGCCTGTGAAGTCTTTTGTTATTTCATTCTTTATTATTCTGTTGGAATATCATGTCTTTGCTTTTACACATGACTTGGTTCCATTATTTATTATTCTGTTGTTAGAATAGTCCGTTCGCATATTTATCGTCGCGCATGGTGAATTCTTCATTATTCAATTCTTTATTATTCTCATTGGAATAACCTCTCTATGTTGATTACCACGCGTATGGTGAATGACCTTCAGTATTCATTTCTTATTAAATTATGGAAATGATTTGTTCACGTGAATTACCGCATGGTGGGATTTAAAATCCATTTGCGCTTTCATATATTCTGTTATACTCAATTGGTTAAAGCTTTGACTTTTATACTCCATGAAATTAGTGGAATATCCTCGATATTTAAGCGCTTCATCCAAAGATCTTTTCATGGAAATATTCTTCCGAGCATTCTTGAATTTTACTCTCTAAAAGCAAGATCACGTCGATAATTTGGGCGTTATTGGTTCCTCGGATAAATTAATTATTAAACTTGTTTTATTGATTTTTATATCATTGTCATCATCCTCATGCTTATATTATGTTGAAAGTCATCAGTATCTGTCAGTGTGTATAGATGGACTTGGTATGATTATGACTGTGATTATTCGGTATAATCACGACCGTAATGTTTCAAATGATGTGGCAAAAGTCCTCATTGGCCCGTAATGCATTGATGGGCAGTTGTTGGCATGATCATGATCGTTGATGAATATACGAATATCCTTGGCCCGTAGTGCATGAATAATTTGTGGTTATGATACTAATGAATATCCATGGTCGTAATGCAGGGATGATGTGGATTATTTATTAAAATTCGAGTCTCAAATGATAAAAGTGATGAAAAACTTTTAAATCATAAAAGATAGTAGATTTTATTCTCTACTTGACTTTTTTAATAGATTGCTTGTTCTCTCCGCAGCTAAAACTTGATGTTTGTTATATTTTATCAGTTTAACATTGTTGAAGACTAATGACAATTTATTCTACCTTATCTTAGTCATAATATTTCTTATCGGGCTAGTTGAGCTCACCCTTTCTTTCACCGTTCTCTTCAGAAATGAGAACGTGGCGGGGGACTAATCGGGGAGCGGAGTGATCATTCGTATGATAGTATTAGTAGTCCTCACTATTCTGTTAAATAGTGTAACAATAAATATAATGAGGACTCATTTGAGTGTGAATATTGTCTAGATGGCAATATTCCTATTAAAACTCTCAATTTATGTTTTATCGTATTTTACACGAGTGTTGTGTAATTAGTTTGTATTTGTATTCAGTACCTTGTATCTGGCGAACCAAGATGGGTGATGTATACCTATTTTGGAGGCGTCACAACACATCACTCTCTTATTTTCTATGCAGTGTTCTTATTTTTTTTTGGACATGAAATTGAGTCTCACCGGCGAAGGTGAGGAGGAAGATGACCGACGAAGGGGAAGAGGAATATGACGTTGTCAAACTTTAAATATTTGAATTATTCTTTTTGAATTTAAATTCGTTTTTGTTGTTAGATCCAAGATATTTGAATTATTAATTATGACAGCATTTTAGGTTTCCTTATTATTATGAATTGAATCTTATATTAATTCCCTAAATTAAGAAATTCTAATTACACTAATATTATAAATAAATAAACACATGTAGTATTGGATTGCCTCTTTTTACTTTTTTTTGGTCTCACCTTTTTTTTGCATACTTTTTTGTGGAGAGACAATTTTGTTTAATAAAAATTTAGACCTCTTTTGGCCTTTAAATAAAAATAAAAAATGAAACGTCTTTTTTTTTCTTTTTATTTATAAAAAAACTCTTCATTACTTTTTTACCCTCTCTATTATAATTTTAATTTTTAATTTCTCACTTCATTTCTCTCACGCCACCCATCGCCACCGTCACTAACTATCGCCACCGTCCATCACCATCCCACTACCATCGCAATGTTTTTATAATAATTATGTAAAATTATCATAATTATACTTAAACTATTATACTACTTACTAATTATTTAATATTTATTATATCTTTAATAAAATTGATATAAGGATAAAATTGTAAAATATTATATTTAGACATACAACAAAAACTAATTATCAAGTAACTCTTTTACGTTTAAACTTTATTTTAAAAGAGTTTCTCAAACAATACTATAATCTTTTAACTTTTCCTCTAAAGTGTTCAAATGTGGGCTTAAAAATAAATAAATATAGTCTGCAATTCAAATGTGGGCTTAAAAATAAATAAATATAGTCTTTAATTTTTTAACGACTAACCAATTACTAGGTAGTACTAATATTTTTGCACCAGAGAAGAAAAGAAAAGAAAAGGAGGTAGTACTAATTTTTTTACTACAACTCACATAGCGAAGGTGGTAATTCTAGTATGGAAAATTAAAAACGAAAAGAAAAAGAAGAGAGAGAATGTATATGCTTATTATTGATAGGTATACATACCGTATATAGATAGATAGATAGATAGAAAGAGCTTAGACGGAGAGAAAGAGCGAGAATACTGTTTTGGTTTCCCAGAACGGGTTTATACTCAAAATCCCAATTTTATCCTCGCCACTCACAAACAGAGAGAAAAAGAAATAGGAGAGAGAAAAATCTCAACTATGTGTTTCTTTAGCTCTGTGCTGGTGTTGTCCTTTCTATTCCACTCGTAATTTGTTGAATCTTATTCAAAAGCCAACATTTTTCATGCATTTATCAATTCATTCTAAACCTCCGATCTCTTCACCAAACCTTAAAACCTAACAAAGCCGATCGCTTGATGCAATTGATTTGGCTCAATTTGTCTCTATTTCTTCCGTTTTCCTCTTGATTTCGATATCAAAATAATATAAATAAAAATGAACGGTGGTGATGGAGAGGTCGCGGAAGCTCCGGCGGGTCCGCCACCGCCGCTCGATTGGAAATTTTCTCAGGTCTTTGGTGAAAGGACCGCCGGTGAGGATGTTCAGGAAGGTAGTACACTTCCATTATTTCCTGTATACTCGTCGGATCCGAAATTGTTTTGAGTGTATAGTCTGATTAGGGTTTGGCCAAGTGTTACTCATCTGTTTTTGATTGTTAATTATCAACCTGTTAGTTGATTTATTATTTATTCTTTTAATTAAGTAGGCTTTGGTTTTCAAAACGATTAACACATGTATATGTATCATATACGTTGGTATATATATATATATATATATATATATATATATGTGTGTGTGTGTGTGTGTGTGTGTGTGTGTGTGTGTATATATATATATATATAAATGTATCAAGTTATTATAAATGAATGTAGGCAACTGAACTTTTAATTGAGCCAAGTGTTTTTTTTTCTTTATTTTTATGTTAGCTTAAGAAGAGTTAGTTTTAGTCTTATTTTGATGTTGTTTTAAAGTGATGCACTTCTTAGACAATTGGTTTGAGTAGTCCAGTCTTGTGGACTGCCGCTGTCTGAATGGTGTGATCAAATTGTTATGAAAGACATTTTTCGAATGTCCTCCTACAGCCTTATGAAGAAACAGTTTAGGCTGCTTGACTCCCTAGTTTCTTTTTAGCATACATACTGTGTATATCTGTAATTATCTTACTCGGAAAGAAAGTATCGACAATGATTCTTTTATCTAGTTCAGCACCAAACGAACAGTCTCCATACAGGTCATATTCCTTTTTTTTTTTTGACATACGTCAGTCAACTTACTGTACCAATTCTGCGGCATAAGAACAGGTGGCATGGCACCTAGCTCGTCATTCTTCGTGATAGGTCTATTTATGGCAAGAACTTTAGCAGTTCCTTCTTGCAAAGGTCAACCGACAAAATAATTCATTTTTCAACGCCCTTCCCTTTCAGTTTGTGAGTTACGTCACACCTACTTCCATGTCATATTATTAGGGTCATGAGTACTTGATCAGATTACTTTGGAAACATATGGCTCTATCCATATTTGACACGGAAAAACTGTTTTTTATTAATGACATTGCTACGTAAGAAAGTAACAACATAATTAAATTAATAATTAATTTACCGTTGTAGATGCTTCTATTTTTTTTAGATAAAAGAACAACTTTCTTTCATTGAATTTCTATTAAGTTGTACAATATCTTGATGTTAAGCCTAATTGGATAATAGGATGGGGGACTTGAATAGTTCAAATTTACATAAGGATATGTATCCGTATATATTATATTTTATAACAAAAGAACAAAATGTTAAAATTTATTTAATATTTTATGTCACTATGCTGGTCAACCATAGAGCTTTTGCCTCGTGCGTCATGCCATTGAATTTAACTCTGGTTTTTAGTTGCATTTTGTGGTCCATTAATTCAGTTGTGACAGAATGGAGTGGGAGTCGATGTTACCAAAGGAACACCACCTGATGTAGTAATATAGGATTTGGACATAGTTGTAGATTGGTAGAGATGCAGATAGTTTCTGGATTTGAACTCTTCCAACATTTTCTTGATCCTCTACTCTAAATATCTGTTATCTGCATGAAGATTTATCTGTATGTTGTTTTATGTTTCCATAAATTAACAGACCGGTGTAATAGATGCATCATGTAGTAGGAAGCTCTTAGCTCTGTTAGTGTGGTTAGGTCTTAGGCCTAGTAAAATATGATTATGGGTTGGTTTTGGTTTACAAAATTTGGTTATGATATTTAATTTCTATATTCCTTTTAACTTCTCTCTCTAAAATTTTTGTACACCCTCTCTTTCTCTATAATTTAATTACTTGTGGTACTTCTAAGTTTTCTGTTGAACAAAATTAACTTCTTTTTTTTCAAACTCATGCACCAATTAAACTTGAGAATTAATTAAACCAAATTCAGAAATTCATTAACGTCAATTAGAAGAAAAATACATAACACGTGATTAATGTAGAAGAGAAGAAGTGGTCTAGCATCAGTTTTAACATATGTACGAAACATACTTATAAAACATATTTATTTAGAAAAGTCCCTTCGTCCCAAAATAAAATTTTCTTTTCTTTAATTACCAAATATTATATATAAGCATTTATATAGTTGCATTCTACCTTGTACTCTAAAAAAGAGTCCAATTTGAATTTTTTTAGAAAAAAGTGTTGTCTTCGTTTCAAACTTAGAGATACATTTTAACTTTTTAAAGTCAAAATCCTAAAACTCTAAATTAATATAATTTCGCTCAAGTTTTGGAAACAACAAAGATAATTAATAGTAATTTATTGTTAGTTTACAATTGTTATATTTGTTTGTATTAAAATTAAATAACTTTATATCAATTTTGAATTTTAGGATTTCGCGAATTGACTAAAAAAAATATTAAAATGTATCTCTAATTTTGAAACGGAGTAATATTTTTATTGATCTTGGTATATAATGACATAATGTCATAATAATTTTGACTGATATATCAACATCTAGATTCATTAGCTTTCCCTATAACCAGCTACAAGGATGGATCATGAATGAGCCTCAACTCAAGCTATAATACGCAACACATGATGCATGTTAGCTGTATTTATCACCATGCATCGTCCAAATTAAAATGGGTCAAAACCAGTTAACTAGTTTGGGCCTATTTTTCTTTTGAAAAATATGGGTTCAAACTTTAACCAACCCAAAGAATTTAAAGTAGTTAACCAACCCAAATGGTTCTAGTTAATATAGGTTGACCCATCAGTTTATAGACCAAATTGCCAGGTCTAAGTGCGGACCGGTATTAAAGACAATGAGAACATAGAATATGTGATTGCTTACGTGGAAACTTCTGAGATTCTGCATGAAGATTTAAAATATCAGGTCTCTTTGTGCTTGAGAATACTCAATGCAGTATTGAGCTTGCAGAATGCGGGATGTGATTAGCTTAGGAGTTTAGGACAAAACTGTTGATATTTGGTAACTGCTCAAGCCTTTTGGTGATCCTTGTAGTTAGTTAAAACCTGGAATATGGCTGCAATCACATGCTGAATTGCTGATATATTTATACAATACAGGCATGTTGGTCAAAAGCTGGAAATGTGGAAAAAAGATAACATTGATCATACAAAGACATTTTAATGGTTAAGGGATTCTCTAATTGTTTTGAGATCAGTGTTAAATGTACTTGACATTAGATTTCAGTTGTGGGCTAGACAACACAAAATGACGGAGACACAGGCATGATTTCCATGTCAGATGAGGCAGTCATTGCGTTGAACATGCCACACTCCTGATTGTGGCGTGTCAAATCATTTGGAGCTTTGTAGATTTTATCACCGAATTTTCTACTAACCTATCCTTACTTTGACTAATTGGTTTAGTAATCCTAATTCTGTTCTTTAGTTGCATTCATTTAATCTTATTTGAGCAGCTTCGCTAGGACAACTGTGGTGTATCTTGATTCTCGCCTACCTGAGGAAGATGATTTGTTTTGACTTGCTGCATTGGTGGTCTGAGGATTGTGTTGTGGGGGGAATCTACTCTCAGATGGAAATGTGGCTGAATGAATCAAGTTTGTCCAACTGAGAGCCATCTAAGTTGAGATTTCAGTTGGTGGTCACTGCAGCTGTCAGTGACGTTCTATATCAACTGGTCAAAAGAGCAGTGTAGTGTTTCCCTTTGTGCTCTTATTGATTAGTGTTAGTCAGCAGAAAGGGAAACACTCCATTACCAGCTGCCTTAGATATGGAAAATTGTGTTGTTTACTGCTGAACTTTGTTGCCATTCCCCCAAGAAGTAATGAATCTGACTCCTTGCAAGATGGATCCATGTAACACGGGTAGAGTGATTCGGCTCAAGAAAGTTAGAACTTGTGCAGCGTTACAGTGGTATCTCAATTCCTAACATATCTGAAGCCAGGTAGTTGTGAGTAGGATCCAAACATAATCTTTTGCATATGACGACTTTTTGAGAACAGCACATCTACCTGGAAGACCTTCTGAAAACACATCTTTGAAAGAAACAGACACAACATTGGATTGGGACTGGCATGCAAACGCTAAGCCAGAGAGAGAGAGAGAGAGCACTTCTATAGACAGACCCCTTTCCCTTGTTATATCAAATATGTTTCTTACTTGTTTTCCTGGAGAGAATTCAGCTACTCTAGTCATCATTCGTTGCAGCAGCTCAAATCACTTAGGATCTTGTTCGATGTGATTGCACCAGAAACCTCTTGTCCGATGATATATTTGCTAATTACATAGCTACATGGCTTCAGTAAGCTATTGGTGATTTGTCATCTCATCGTTAATAATCAAAGATATACTTTCTATTATGTATTGTTGATGCAATTACTGACATGTGGTCTGTACATATTTTAGTGAATTTGTAATGTCTATTGAGCTGTATACTACTCTGTATAATGCTTTTGGTTGGCATTAGGCTACAAGTCATAGTGATTGGCACAAAAGTTCGTGTAATAATTGCAAAATAGTAGGGTTGGACTGCATAATCTGGAATTTATTTGTGTTTCAAATTCATGCATTTATGTGAAATCATGTCTGAACACAAAGATGGCAGCAACTATGATATATTTGTAAATTTCTGTTACTTTTGGTGGCTCTTTTACTCATTTTGTTAATTAGTGCATCTTGCAATCTTACACTATACATTTTGCTCATCATTTAACTTTGCAGTTGATATCATCTCGGCTATTGAGTTTGATAAATCTGGTGACCATCTTGCTACTGGTGACCGTGGGGGTAGAGTTGTGTTATTTGAAAGGACTGACACGAAAGAGGTCAGTTTTTGCAATTCTTAAATATTTGATTATTTAAACCTGAAGGTTATGCATCATCTTACATTTTTTTGCGTGTTGCATATTGTGATTTTTTGTTATAATGTGACGCATAGCATGGTGGAAGTCGAAGGGATCTGGAGAGGATGGATTATCCAATTAGTAGGCATCCAGAGTTTCGTTACAAGACGGAGTTCCAGAGTCACGAACCTGAGGTATAGCATTGAAACTCCAAATGCCAAATTACGCTGAACTGAGCCATAGAACGTAAAGACTCCTGATAGATTTCTGAAAACCAAAAGAATAGCTCATCCGAAAAAAGTAATGTAGTTTGTGACTTAGGAGCTTGTTTCCTCAAATATCTTCTGACTATTCTATATGGTTACTAATCTGGGTTTTTCGTGCACATACTAAATCTGCATTTTCGGCGTTCAGTTTGATTATCTTAAGAGCTTGGAAATTGAGGAGAAAATCAACAAAATCAGATGGTGCCAAACAGCTAATGGTGCCCTCTTTCTTCTGTCTACTAATGACAAGACCATTAAATTTTGGAAGGTTGGTGATTTATTTCCTTTTTCAGCAAACAAATATTTTTCTCATAATTGCTTCAAGCCAACTTATTTAAGAGTAAGACCTAACTTTTACTAAATAAAATAAAGGCTACAGATATAGTAATACTCCCTCTATCCGCATATTATTATCCTCGTCTCTTTTTTGGGATGTCCCAAGTTGCTTGACTCTGGGACAAGTTCAATTTTTGATGCTACTTGTCAAATATACCACTTTGTTTTAATGCATCCACTTAATCTTAACTTTTTTTAATAAGTTCTTATCTTTTCAAACACCCCTCATTAATCAGAATGGTAAAATTGGAAAGTAAGGAAAGTCGCAAGAAATTCAAATTCATGCAATCAGTTGTTTTAGAACTGTGTGTGAAGTCAAAGTGGACAGTAGTTCAGGGATGGAGGACGTCTACAGTTTCTTTAATGGGACTATAAACTTCCTTATTGTTATGTCTTACAATATGTTTTTGTATGAATGATAGATTCCACTGTTTGTTCACCTCATCCTAAATGATAGATTCAGTTTTCCTTGTCCAATCTTCAAGAATTTGCATTGCTTGCTACCTTCTTCTTCTTCTTCTTCTTCTTCTTCTTCTTCTTCTTTTCCTTTTCAAAATCAAAAATCAAAAATAATTTTTTTCCCTGAAATACAACTTTCAATATTCTTATTTTTGTAATTATATTTGTCAAATCAATACATGTTTCATGAATAGAGATATACTGAATAATGGTGCATGTAGTGATCTACTTAAAATGGCATATGCTTAATCGAAAAAGCGTTTTCATTCACACCAAGAGAGGTGGGACCAGATGACACTATGATTGAGTTTCTACAACAATTTAGTGTGTAACTGTTTGCCGTTCGAGTTGTGAACCGAGAAATATCATTCCGCGTTCCAAATCGTGGTACGGTAATGTAAATACCTTTTGTATTTCACCAGTAGGTAGTGTTCCCTGTATCGTATTTTGTTTTG
The DNA here is from genome assembly GCA_020205615.1 of Panax quinquefolius. Classification (NCBI taxonomy): domain Eukaryota; kingdom Viridiplantae; phylum Streptophyta; class Magnoliopsida; order Apiales; family Araliaceae; genus Panax; species Panax quinquefolius. The sequence goes on from CM035156.1 coordinate 3,891,913, forward strand.
CGTACCGAATCGATCCACGTTTCTGGTAACCCTGTGTAAAATCAAGATATATATCAATATATCATGTATGCAAATTTATCCAAATTGGGGTATGTAGCAACTAGTAATCTTCTAATGACATGCTTAATAAGAAAAGCGCTTGCCTGCATGGTTGAAGAGAAGCGAGTCCAAATGGCACCATGATTCAATTTCTCCAACCATATAGTGTGTATATAAATTTGTATATACATATGCGTTTGTTGACCAACTAGAAGTAAATATATCAACTTCCAAATGAATGATAGATGAATAAATATATACTTTTATTAGCGAAGTGTCAACTTTACATGTTGTTCAGGCAGGGATAATCCATTTGACCATGTCTTATAATACTTGTAGAAAGATCTCAAAAGGCCTACAAGATAAGTAATACAGAAATACTCATCATATATGTATATATAATATTATAATACAGAAGTGTAGCAATATTTAAGCTACTCAAATGTTACTTTTTAAATGTATACTCTACTACTACTGTCCTGATGCAAGTCAATGCAGAAGGGGCATAAGAATCAATTTGAGAAAGATTACTTCTTCTCCTCTAGCAATCATATTTAAATATAAAAGTTCATGTAGGTCAAAGCATCCTATTCTAAACTTCAGATGACAACTTTAAAAATATCCACCGACATTGATTTCACCCTATTAAATATAATAAAATGAGGAAATAAATATACAGATTTCTTCTTGGCTCTTGACTTGTGATCCCATCAGAAGCTATTACAAAAAGTAAAGAAAATTAGTTGGGAATCAAATTGAATGGAAAATTTGAATTTTGGTATGGAAGTTTAGTTTGCACTTGTTTATTCATTAGTAAAGGGTCTGAAAAGATTTCGTTTCTTTCATTTTTGCAACAATCTTATTATAACTTCTTAATTCTTATATACCAATTATGGCTCTACATCTAATCACTGGTATATCTTTTCCTGTTTCTCTTTTGTATTTAATTTTCTAATTAATCGATCATGTATGTACTGGTGCTATTTTATATATGTTAATTCTCACTGGGAAAAAAAAAAACTTTGATATGCTTGATCTTTGGTACATTTCTTTCACCTTGTTGCCTTTGATTTATGTCTAAATTCAAATATATATGAAAACTGATATCATACAGTTCATACTTTATGCGCCATTTCTGTTTGACAGGTACAAGAGAAAAAGGTCAAGAAGATTTCGGAGATGAACACGGACCTTTCCAAAAGTATTGTGAATGGCAGTGTAGCCAGTTCAAGTGTTTCTTCCAGCCCAAACTCATATCTTGCAAATGGAGGATCTTCGGATACATCCTTTTCTTTTTCAAGCAATGACTTTTCATTTCCACCAGGGGGGATTTCGGCACTACGTCTACCCGTGGTAGTTGTACTCAACTTGAGCTCTATATTGTTGCAGTACAACATGTTCAAGTAAATGATTTATGTGTGCGTGTTACCTCCACTAATTTGTGCCTCGTATTTTATAAGTTGTCATGGGCAACTTAGTCATTTTCCTACAGCTACATGATGGGCAAGGTGCAACAAACCTGTTTTTTCTGGAACTATGATAATCTAATGAAGAGTTAAAATTCAGTTGACAAGCTTGCTTGGCACTGTTATTCTACACAGATTCATATTATGGTTTAAAAAGCAAAGTGATGTTTATACATACATACCAATTTTTATACTCAATAGATTGGTTGATCTGCACTCGGGCGGATCCAGAAATTTTGCCCTCCCTGCTGATTTTAATTAATTATTTTTTTTGAAGTTAAATAATTTTTTTTAAACTAATTATAATATTAAGTAATTATAATAATGTTTATAAATTGTAATAAATATTCATAATTGAAACTAAAAAAAGAATTTCAAATAAAAAACATTTATATACAATTTCAGTTATGCTCAAAGTCTCAAACCAAATTTTCTTTCTATATTCAAACAAAATCATAAATTAATTTCAAAGTATAAACTAGTTTTGGTATCCTTTTATAAGTTTCAAATAAGTTTTACTTGTATTTATAATTAGTTTATGAATTTTTTTTGCCCCTCCAAATTTAATTTTTTCATTAATCTGCCCCCTTAAATTTATTAATTTACATATTTATCTTACCCCTATACCCATATAAAAAAATGGGCAACTGCCTATGCTGCCCCTGGCTAGATCCGCCACTGTCTGCACTTGAGAAATTGGACGGCTTATCTTGTGTGCTGTGTCTCAACTTTCAATGTTTAGAAGAATTGATATTGCCATTGGGCCTTGAGAATGTTAAATTTCCCATGGTTATTTGTATTATAGTTTCTTCATTATTTTCAAATGCTTTATTTGATTTTATGCAACACTTAACGAGTACAGTCTGTAGGTAACCAGCAACGAGACCAACCTCATGGCAAGATGTAAAGAGTATATGCCCATGCACATGACTATCATATCAATTCTATTTCAAACAACAGGTAGAAATTCATTCTCGAGTTGAATCTTTCTTCGCCTTTTTTTTTAATGAAGGTGGGGGTGGGGGTGTGGGGTGCAGATTCGTTTTTGAATTATTTGTACAGTGTCTTTATGTGCATGCAGCTCTTTGTTTAATCTGGCTCTTCATAGTAACATGGTTTCTGTATCTCTCTCTTTCCAGTGATGGTGAAACATTTATTTCGGCTGATGACTTGCGAATAAACCTTTGGAACTTGGAAATTAGTAATCAAAGTTTCAACATTGTTGATGTGAAGCCTGCAAATATGGAGGATCTAACTGGTATGGTTGTCTGGAAATTTCAGCATATTTATGATTTTAGGAGGTACCATATGATCTAGTTGTTGGTTGTGCATGGAAGGATGTACTTTTCACATTATTTCTTATGATCTTCGCTTATTAAATAGTTTTCTCCTTATGAGTTAGGGATTCAGCGATGCTCTTTATGACATAGTATTTGCAAGACTGAGGAAATAATAATGTTGTTAACAATTTTCAGCCTGTATGACATTTACTTGTCCCTGTTGGCCTGTTCCATAGTGATCATTATTGAGGTTCTTTTTTAGACAACATTTGAAACTCATTTTGTTTTCATTTTCTGCGAATACAAAATGTGTTTGGATAACTTTTCTGTTCTCTATTTTCAGAAATATTTTATACAATTGACCATAAATAATACTCAAATTCAGTGTAGCTCCTACTTTGTGATTTAGATTAGAAGAATATGTTTTTTTCATTTATTTCGCATAACTAACAAAATATAGTTTTGTAAATGGCTTTCAAATTTGTGACTTTTTCTAAGCAAATTTAGAAATAAGATTAAAGCCAAGTTTTAAAAAATACTACTATTCAAGCTAAAAAACGTAATCTATAACCTATCAAATACCAAACAGGCACTAAAGAATTCTTCGAATAACCTCATCCATCGTGAAACTGCAGGATGTATAACCTGCTAGACTGTCAATCATTATGGTAGTCTGGATCTCCTTAGCTTCATTTCTTTAATATGGATTCCCATTGTTTAAACTTTTTCTTGGTCATAGTGTTTGTGGGTAAAAACACTTATTTCTGATTTTACTGAAGTATGCACATTGCACATAATTAGGGATAAGCCTATACTTCTATGGGGACCAACCTAGTGTTCAATTTCTAATAATCAGTATTTTGGAGACCACTTCAAAATACTGTCCTGAAGACCACTTCAGAATCATACAACACTTTCTAGGTTTAGATCTAATGCTTATTTGTTTGATGATATTAGATGCTTAATGTTTACTCTCTGTGTTTTTTATTTTTGTTTTTTGTTTTTGATTTCTTTTTTTATAACAATTAATTACTGTGTATTTATTTCCGATCACAGAGGTAATAACATCAGCAGAGTTTCATCCTACCCATTGTAACACGTTAGCGTATAGTAGTTCGAAAGGATCCATCCGTCTTATTGATTTGCGGCAATCAGCTTTGTGCGATACACATTCTAAACTGTAAGTGTTACTTCTTCCCCCATCCCCATGTTTCACATTTTCCCCTCCTGCTCTTTATTAGCAGAATTTTCTCATTATATTCAACTTCTACAGGTTTGAGGAACTGGAGGCACCTGGTTCAAGATCGTTTTTCACCGAGATAATCGCCTCTATTTCTGATATTAAATTTGGAAAGGATGGAAGATATATATTAAGTCGTGATTACATGACCCTAAAGGTTGATATTTTATGTTGTTTCTTACTTGATTGATACACTTGTTATGAATTTTCTGCTATTGTAGCATTTTAGATGTGAATTATTTGGATTTTGAGAACTGCGTTTGTCTCTGACTTTATGCTGCATTCAGCATCCCATATGCTATATTTTTTCAGGGTCCAGCAATATATAGAACTGAGTGTTAACTTCTTTTTTCCTTCTTCAAATCGGTGATGTTATGTCAACTTTTTTTATGAGATTGACAATAGTATGACCCGGAGATGTTAAATTATATATTTGTTTGTGTTACCAAAATATGTCTGCTATAAAGTTATGACTAATCAAATAAGAAGCTACATCATTTTCTCTCTCTCTCTCTCTCTGTTTTCCTTTTATATTTACTGTGCATTACTGCTGTTAAAGTCTGTTTTTTCCCCTACATGGCATGGCCTTTTGGAATCTCACGGTAACCTGTCTTGTTTGGTTTCATAGTTGTGGGATATTAATATGGATTCTGGACCAGTTTCAATGTTCCAGGTTCACGAATATTTAAGACCAAAGGTGAATTCCTCTCAGAAATATTTAACCAAATACTTGCACTCTTGCAGCTATTTGTTTGCAATTGAGTTGATGATATTGTACAATTCTTATGTGCAGCTATGCGATTTGTATGAAAATGATTCCATCTTTGATAAGTTTGAGTGTTGCTTGAGTGGCGATGGTCTGCGGGTAGCAACTGGTTCTTACAGGTCTGCTCCAACTTTTATAATTTAGTTATCATCATTACTTGTTCATTTATCATGCATCTGATATCTATTGATATGATTTCAGCAATCTATTTCGAGTGTTTGGGTCCGTTGCAAGTACTGAAGCAACTACTTTGGAAGCTAGCAAAAATCCCATGAGGTATCTCTGACCAAATGGCGGATCCTTACAAGTTAGAAGTAGGAGACTAAAGTTGATTTCAGTTTTAAACTACTATATAAATCTTGCATGGGAGTTTGTTCTCTACACCATTTGCTATTTGACATTTCACAATTGGTTAAACTACACTTGCCATCACTCTATCTCTGAGAGGACATGTTAAGCCTAAAACAATTAACTCTTCCTTATGCTAGCTTCTTTTGGGATGTCACTTTTTTTTTAATTATTATTATTTTTTTATGAAATGATTATATAACATTTTCATGTTATCACATGGGTACCCCTCTGTTTACTGATATCACAAAATTGATATGCTCTCACAGGCGACAAGTCCAGCCACCACCCTCGAGGCCTTCAAGATCCCTGAGCAGTAGTATAACACGCGTTGTCAGACGAGGTCAATACATTCTTGACTTTTCTTTCTTTGTTTCTTCCTCCCTTGTTTCCAAAAATTATACTTTCAGTTTCACACAAATTTATAAGTATTTGGACATCTTATGACAGGGGCAGAAAGCCCAGGGGTTGATGCAAATGGGAATTCATTTGATTTCACAACAAAGTTGCTCCACCTGGCATGGCATCCAACTGAAAACTCAATTGCCTGTGCTGCTGCAAACAGCTTGTACATGTATTATGCGTAAAATATGGTTCCTGACAGTAATGTATTGGTCGGGTTAACATTTTTGGGTAGCTGATGGAGAAGGCTTTTTCCTGAACATCTCGAGGCTTTACAGTTCCCACTCAAGCACCTCATAAAATATGTAGAATGTTGATTGTTCAGAGGGTTGTTGTCTTGGAATCTGCATGGCATTCAACACTGTCTACTTCTTCCCATATTCTACTCCGGTCAGGTCTCTACTTATTTTATTTTTTACCTTTTGTCACGAGGAAAGATGCAGTTGCTTTCATGTTGTGTTGGGTTGAAGCAGGAATCAAAAGGAATCATCAACTGAAGAATGTCATCAGTAGTTGCCCTTTAGTTTAGGGTAAATGTAGTTTACTCGAATCTTGTTGGTAGGAGCTGCAGATAACTTGCAGGGCCTCTAGTTTATTAAGTTTCTCAGCAACATTTAAATTTTTTTAGAGATAATTGTAGCATGTTTTTGTTATAGATTTTTTAAGTATTTTTTTTTTATTTATGTTTTTGTGAAAGGAAATTAAATGATGATGGCTGTTTAATTAATTTGTAACCTTCACACTGTAATATGAAGCCGTTGCGCATTTGTTGCTCTTGTAGTTTATAGCTGGTCGAAGGATACTAGTGATTTCATATATGGATTTTAGCATCTGAAATATTAGAGGAAACTGTTATTTGATCTTTTATACTAATAAACTATAATTATATAAGTTGAGGATTTGTGGTATGGATTAAATTAATAGCATCTGTGTATTTACTTTATAGACTTTTCTCCCTTTTATAAAAAGTAAAAGAATAAAACATAATCAAGAAAATTAACAAATTCAAAGTAAATTAAAAAAAATTAATGTTTTAATAGAGTAGAAACTTTAATAATATGGTCATGCACAGTGTGTGTTTTTCCGCCTATCTCATTCAACCCCCACCCCCACTATTTTCTACTAACATCTCACGGCACTCAATCTAACACCTCATTTTAAAAGAAGATTGAAATGAGACGCAGGATTTTATAGTTTTGAAGACAAACAATGTCATCTATATAATAAAACACAACCAATTTTGAATCCTTCTCCACTTAAAAAGTTGAGAAACCACAACAAAGGCTCAAATTTAATCTAAGTTAATCTAAAGGTCAGATTTCAATTGAGACAAAAAAAATAAAAAATTACCGCCCAAATACTCTCCTTTCCGTGTACTCTTCCCCTCTCTGTCTCCTTACCGTCACTCTCTTCCTCTCTTTGTCCACTCCTCTTCCTCTCTTTGTCTCTTTAACGCCACCCCCCAAATCAAGATTGCTTGCTAAGCGGATTCAACTCCGGTGAGTTACGTCTTCATCAGACCACAGCGCCGGTCACAAGGTATTCATAATCCCTCCGTCTCACAATGTTAACTCTCATTTTTTTTCATTTGTCTTCATCTCTACCCTCTTAGGAGGTTCAACTATTTCGTAATATGTAGAGAATAAACTAAGCAAGGTGTTAGCCCTCAAGGTGTTTGTCTTTATGCCTGAACAAATTGAGCAGAAAGCTCAATTGACTCTTTCTATTTGTGATTCTTTGTGCATATGCCTGTGTGAGTGTTCCTGTTATGATGTCTGTCTATACATAGAGGATATCAATGACTTATTGGCTATTGCAACAAACTTTGAACTATGGGCTGGCTTATGAGTGCCTTTTGACTCGATGTGGCATCGCACAGTTCCATATCTTTTGGTTGGAGCAAATGGAAATGGAATTGCACCATTCATGATTTTGTGGATGCTCAATTTGTTCTTTGTATAATAGTCCAAACTTTTAATCTTTTTTATCTAATCTTTTAATTAATCCTAAAAAACAAACATAAATGAAATTATTTTAAGTTATATCATGAATAATAACATAAAAAACAAATATGTACGCCCTAGGATTAATAGTCTTGGGATTATAATACCATGAATTATAATCCTTGAGAACAAAACATGAACCTAGGGAAAATGTTAATAGTATAATCTTTTAACATTCCTCGAATGAAAAACAATTAATTTTCAAGTAAATAAAACTCTTTCTATAAGGGAGGAGTAATATCAATAGAGCTTAGGTGAGATGTAGTTTTATTGAAGCAAATGGTTATATTGTGTTGTTTGGCATCATGGAGCTGCAAAACATGCTTGAAAAGTGTTTTCTATTTTCTATTTTGTTTGTTTGTTATAGTGCAACCGATTTTTTTGACTTGAAGAATTTATAGTGAATATAGCTCAGTCCATATGCCTTGGAGAATACAGAATTTATAGTGAATTTACTTCCACTGTTTGAGTTATGAGAATGGCTAATTTGAGTTATGTATTATGTATTATGAGAATGGCTCATTTCACATAATAAGTGATATGTATTATGTAAACTTAACAAATGCATGTACTTTTTAACAAATTCATTTTTCATATCTTATAAAATTTACTATGTAGGTACAACCGTTTCAACAACACAATCATCGACCAATGGATGATGTCGTTATATTTGGTAGTGTAAGTTTATCATCTGATTAACTCTCTCTAAATGTATCTTATTGATTTTTTAATAACTTATTTATTTTAACTTATTTTCATTAATGTCGTGACAGATGGATGACCACCTAGCAAACACTGTATGATAATAATTTCTTACTCATCATTTTCTTACTTTTTTTCTTATCTTTTCACCAACTTATTTACTATTAAACGTTCTTTTGTCTACAGGTTCGAATACTTCGTCATAATAATGTAGGAGTGGTGATTCGCAATGAGTATGAACTAAATTGTCTCCGTTTACGTGAGGTATTGTATACTCACACCTATTTCCTTTTTTTCCTTGGGCAATGATTATTTTATTACATGAGTATATCCATTACAACCTGCAATTTCCTAAGAATTTTTATTATGATATCTCAATGCTATTTTTTTATATTATTAGTTTTATTATTTTGCTTTGGTTTTGTTGTGCTCTCTTTTGATTTTGTTAACAAGTTCTATATATAACAAGCACTGTGCTCTTTTTTTTTTTTTGCTATTAAGTAGTGTTTCCTTACGTATGAGAAAAAAGTTACGATGCTTCGCGAATGCCAAATTTAAGGGGAAACAAAAATCAACTTCTTCTACCCAAGGAAGAAAACATAAAGATTGCCAACTGATATCACTTTTAATCATATTCTTCTCTCTGCTTTTTTACATTGATTTGATGTTATTGAATTTAAAAAAATTTGTCAACATATTTTTGGTTTGTCTCATTTAATATTACTTATTTTTTTATCGTGTTTTTACACAGAAAGGAAAAAAAAAGTTTGATGCTTTGGCGACTGCTAAATTTAAGGGGAAACAAAAATCAAACTCTTCTACCCAAGGAACAAAAAATACAGATTACAAATTGGTATCACTTTTAATCATATTCTTTTTACAGATTTCGTGTTATTCTGTTGCTTTGTAGCCTTTAAGCTTCTGTTATGACATATAATTTGAATCTTTTGTTGGGTCCGATTTTATTAAACTATAAATTTGTTTGAACATTCCATAATTTGAAGCATCGATCAATAGTAAAACCTCAACCTTTCCAAGTAGTCGCTGCCAATTTTAAAAAATTCAAAAAATATTATATTATCTAAAGACACATCTATATAATATCAAGCTAGTCGCTGCCAATTTTAAAAAATTTTGACAGAATTTTCTTTAAAAATAGACATCCAGACAAATATAAACCTGTGTATAAAACTTACAATTATCCATACATATCCAAACCACCAAAAAAACAATACGAAAAAACAGGCATAATTAGTTAACTATATATAATTAGTTAACACATCAACACAATCATAACCATGTATAATTAGTTAACTTTATAAAATACGGAACAAAAAAAATACATACATGAAGAAATTAATACATACTCAATCATCAACACATCTAACCACCAAAACATCAAGCTAGTCACTACTAATTTCAAGAAATTTCGGTAAAGTTTCTTTTAAAAATAGATATACAGAAAAATATAAATCTGTTTACAAAACTTACAATCATCCATACATATCCAAACCACCAAAAAAACCATCATTCCATACCAAAAATCATCATAACCAAGTATAATTAGCTAACTTTACAAAAGGCAGAATACAAAAAATACATACATGCAGAAAATAGAGAAACTAAGACCCTTTACTTTACAACTTACACCAAGTATATTCTTTACAGCTTACATCATATATCCTTCAGTATATACCTGAAAATAATTGAAATTTAAAAATTATCGAAATATGTGAGTAAAAATAAAACAATTATAAATCTGAAACAAATAAAGTTTTCTTAAGGAATTTAGAAAGATTGTAACAAATAATCAATTTTTTAAGAAAAAATATGGACTTAAAATCAAATAAAGTTTTCTTAGTACTATCTCAACGTAATGCTTCATTTGCTTAATGATTTAAATCATAAATTTGTATTGGTGGTGTGTGAGTATGATTTATGAAGTGTTTGATTGGTTACAAAGCATGTGTGTGTGTTTGTGCATATACTATGTGTCTGCATGAGAAGTAGAGAAATATAGTCTTAGTAAGAGAGACTTTCACACCTGTACAATTGTTTGGTCAAATGGTAGGTTAAGAATCGCCAAAGGTGGACATGTCAAGATTGATTGCATATCATTTATGTGACGCTTTCAAAATAGGTATACATCACCCATTCCGAGTTGTCAATATACGGCATGTAAACAACTACAACTTTATTATTACAACAAGAAATCTGTGAGTTTAAATACAAATATTATCTTCTGATAATATCTATACTCAAATAAATCCTCATCACATTTATCGATACATTATTTTACAAAAATGGTGAGGACTACTAAACAATCCTTTCTAAAACCTTCATTCCATACCCGACTGTACTCGCTATATTCTCGCCTCCCGAGAAGAATGGAACAAAAGGAAAAGGGTGAGCTCAACTAGCTCAATAAAGAATATTATGACTAAGATAATATACAACAAATTATCGTTAGTCTTCAACAGGAAAAATTTAATAGAATACAATAGACAACAAATTTTAAATCAATATTCGCAATGGAAATAATAATTCATTAGAAGAGTTAAGTAGAGAATGCAAACTACTATCTTCTATGTATGAATTTAAAAATTCATCGCTCATCTTTTATCCCCGTAACAACAATCCATAAACATCCGAATCAAATATTCATCTTTGCACTACATGTGCCAAAGATATTCATCACCGGGTCATGTTCATTTAAACACTGCTCATCTTTGCACTACGTGCCAAAGATATTCTTCAGAATCATTCATCTTTGCACTACAGTGCCAAAGATATTCAATAATATCATCATTTAAGACCGAGGATGATGAAAAATATTTTTAAAGAAACGAATCCAAAGAAACAAAAATGACAAGGATTAAGGATTAAGGATTCAGACTTTGTTTTATCCATGTTCAAAAATACCTCAAAATAATCATAAGTGGTGTAAAATTCAAGAATGATCAAAACATGGATACAATCAAAGCTAGTATCCGTAATAGATATTTTGGACGAAAAGAAGAAATTTTATTTTTCGATGAATAGTGCCAGATATCGTGAATAAGTCCGTATACGTGAATAAGAATCTCACACCAAAAGATAGAAATTCCACAAAAAAAACATTTTCACGCTTAATGAATAGTACTTGTGAATAGTAACTCGTGAATAAGAACTCGTGAATAAGAAACTCATGAATAAGTAACCCCGACATGAAAAAGTTCCAAATTTGATAAAAAGTTCCAACCAATATTTCAAAGATAATGATATTGAAGAAATAATATCATTTGAGAAGAAAATAACATCCCTTACCTCAAAGAATCAAGATTTCTTGGAAGAAAGATCTAAGTGATGTTTGAATGAAACTTGTACTTGAACAAAGAACTCTCAAAGTATCTAAATACTCACAAAATACGCCAATAATATAGAGAGAGAGAGAAAAAACTTTGTTTCGTGTGATTTTCAATTCTAACTTAAATTTCTATTTATAGAAAATGTTAGCCCGCAAGGCAGACTTGACCCTGCTACCGATGGCTTTACTCGCTACTATTGCCACCCACCACATTTGAAATAAAATTCAGCACATTTTTCACCAACCACAAGTGGGGCCCACTCAATTCTAGAATTTTCCACCAAAATCAATTATAACCCTACTTTCCGAATCAAACACCTCATAAAATTTATAACAAATCATTCGCTCATTTTTAATTCGTTCAAAATTTGTAGACATATACTCAACTTATATATGTATAACATATCCAAAAATCGCAACGATCCAACTACGATTAAAAATTATAACTCACGCAATATATCATAAAAATACCGATTTGATTTTTAATACCTCCATTCCACAAAAATACCGATAAAACACCTCAACATTAAATCCTTCAATTATAACCACATATAATAAATAAATCCATCATTTATATCCATATCAAAATATTTTCTTATCATATAAATCAATAATTAATTATTCCCAAATAATATTACAGTAATCACAATTACGACAACCAGTGCGCCTCAGAAAGAGGGGCTTTCAATAAGGATCTCTCTCATCGGGCGCCGCAATTAGGTGACCAAACCTCTCCTTAGATGTAACTTTCTAGACATTGCCAATAATGTTATCTAATAATATTATTCAAATAATATGAATTATTGATCCGATAATGGAAATATCAAATGCGTTGACAATTATCAAACAAAGAATAATATAAAATACCAACGCAAAGAATTATTGAATCAATAAAATAAAATAATCGAATAAGAATTCATCGTAATAATTATTGAGTAGTGCCTTCTTACGTAAGGATCAATAATTGATGCAATACTGCGTCTTCTCGCTCAACAACGCGTATTAGTGTTTTAACCAACGGGTATCCCAACAAAGATAATTCAGAATAATTACGCCGCTATTTTTAAACAACTTATATTTGTCGCTTTCTCATCCAATCGCTTTCCGTTATGGGCTCCACACATGGTCAAGGCTTCGCCGCATTTAATATTCCCCGACAAAGATTTAATATTCCACGACCAAACGAATATTCCCCGACAACAATGAATATTTTATAACCACTTGCTTATTTTGAAATATTTGCGTATTTTACCCCTAACTATCCACATTAATCAAATCAACCCTTACTATTTCAAAATAATAAATAAAGGAAATTCCTTTTTATTTAAAAAAAAATTTCGGGGTCTTACAATTTAACTCTCTTAAATGTCTTTTTCATCCCTTTAAATCTTCTCTTCATCAATATCCTTAATGTCCTCGTATCAATACTGAACGTATTTTTGCTTGAATGAGGAGAATGCACAACCACCTATATTATTTACATAAACAATAAAAGTAACTATTTATATTATAGGAATAGTAAAAGTTATTTTGATGCAATGACATAAAAGTAGATTTACTCACGATTACGCCTACCCCATCCACAAAGGTCCATCAGATATATTTTATTGTTCTCGTTGACAAATTCACTCCAATCCTACAAAGAATGAACCTCATTGTAAAATTAAAAGTTGAAATGTTGAAAAGATTACATAATTTAGTAGAAATAAACTTGTTTAAACTATACCATAAACTTGTCGTAAGAATATCATAATAAAACTTCTGGGTAAACAATATTTGTGGTTTCATTCGACCCATCTTCCGGAAGGAGGACAGTAATATGATCTGCAGATGTGCATCTAGATAGTGCCACATAAAGGTGTCCATGACTAAAAACAGGTGTTCGCAAATCAATCCCAACAAACTTGACAGATTGTCCTTGGGCTTTATTGATTGTCATAGCATAAGTTAATCGGATAGAAACCGACGCCTCATCATTCGAAAAGGCAAGTCCAAAGATGTTGGTGTCAATGATATTCTCGGAATGAAGACTAAATTGCCAATTTTATCTCCATTTAATATCCGAGCTTCTATTACCCTTGAGGCACATCTAACAACCATCAATCGTGTGCCATTACAAAGTCCATCTTTCAGTGCAATATTTCGTAACAACATTATTGGACATCCAACTTTCAACTCCAATTTAAATGGTGGCAACCCTGAAGGATTCAGCGAGTTTAAGTACTCGTTAGGATATCGATTCCTAATGTTATGATCGAGCTCATCACCTTCACACATTTTATCTGCAGCTAAAAAAGTAATTATTTCTCCCGGAGTAATATTCAGTGCTGCAACATTTATATCACTGACGTCGTCATTGCGAGCAGATAGAATTGTCCGTTCAGTGAGAAAGGTTTGAGTCACTATACCAACCACATCCAATTGTGGATAGATTCTAAATATCAATTCATTTAGATTATAACATCGATTTATTGTAGATGGAAGTTACATAATTTCTTGTGGATTGGTCTCAATCTAGAAAATGAAAGTATAATTATTCACAAAATGAGATTTAATTAATAATATCATGTTATAAAAATTTAATTCAAGGTTGAATGAAGTATTACCTCCATTAAGAATTGAGCAAAATTAATATTTCGAACGTCTGTGTGAGTTAATCGCATGTTTAAACCCAGAGTCAAAACACATATATATTTTTATAACGAAGACCGTCTCAATGATGCACCCACAATTTGCTCACGAACGCCTTTAGGAATAACAGGCAATATTTGTCGAAAGTCTCCACCTAGAAAAGCAAAGATACCCCAAAAGGTCTTTTATATCGCCTCTCGATATCTTGAAGGGTGCGATCAATCGCCTCAACACAAGATTTGCATACATAGGAATTTCATCCCATATTATTAGCTTTGTTTTCCTAAACAACTCTAAGATGCATCGATTGTTTAGTGAACCCACATATTGAATTATCTAGGGTTTCCAAAGGAATACAAAATGTAGAATGTCAACATGTCTTCTACCAATAACAAAGATGCAATACCGGATGAAGCCACAAGAATAAATAACATGTCCATAGCTACGTAATTTGGTTGCAATGGTATTGTCCCCAAAATAGGTATACATCACCCATTCCGAAATTGTAGCAATACATTCTATGTAAACAACTACAACTTTATTATTACAACAAGAAATCGTGAGTTTGAATACAAATATTATCTTCTAGACAATATCTATACCCAAATAAATCCTCATCACATTTATTGATACATTATTTTACAAAAATGGTGAGGACTACTAAACAACTCTCTCTAAACCTTCATTCCATACCCCGACTAAGTACTCGCTACATTCTCGCCTCCCGAGAAGAAAAAAAATGGAACAAAAAGGAAAAGGGTGAGCTCAACTAGCCCAAGAAAGAATATTACGACTAAGATAATATACAACAAATTATCGTTAGTCTTCAACAGGAAAAAAATCGAGAGAATACATTAAACAACAAGTTTTAGAGCAATATTCGCAAATGAAAAATATTAATTCATGTAAGAGTTACGAGAGGATGAAATCTACTAATATCTATGAATTTAATAAATTCATCATCATTATTTTATCCCCTCAGAACATCAATCAATATTCATCTTGAATCAAATATTCATCTTTGCACTACCTACCAAAGATATTCATCACCATTATGTTCATCTAAACACTGCTCATCTTTGCACTACTACCAAAGATATTCATCAAGAAATCATTCATCTTTGCACTACAAAAAAAAGATATTCAAGAATATCATCATTTAGGACCCGAGGATGATGAAAATATTTTAAAGAAAACGAATCCAAAGAAACAAAAGAACAAGTATTAAGGATTCAGATTTCACCTATTTCATGTCCAAAAATACCTCATAAATAATCATAGTGGTGTAAAATTCAAGAATGATCAAAACATGGATACAATCAAAGCTAGTATCCACAATAGATATTTTGGACGAAAAAGGAAAAATTTTATTTTTCCTCGTGAATAATAGTCGATTCATGAATAAAGTCGAGATACGTGAATAAAGGCCAGATACGTGAATAGTAATCTCAAGACAAAAAAGTTCCAAATTTGATTAAAAGTCCAGATCAATACTTCGATATAATGATATTGAAAGAAATAATATCATTTTAATAATAATATCCTTACCTCACAAAGACTTATTTCCGATCCAAAAACTGGATACAAGGTCAAGGAAACTTGCACCAGTATAACAACACTCAAAGTATACTCACAAGAATACGCCAATATATCGAGAGAAAAATAGAGAGAAACTTCAGCTTCGTGTGATTTTCAATTCTAACCTAAGACCCTATTTATAGAAAATGCTTAAACACCAAAGTAGAAAATTGAATATAATATTAATATATTTTTCACATTTTCCTTAGCCCACCTTAGACAACTGATCTCAGCCCATTTGAATCATATGTGAGGCCAACTTAGTTGCAAAAAACGTTTTTCTCAAAATAATTAACTAAAACTCCCAAAAAATTAATTATTTCTAACTTCTAACTTCAATAATTCATAATAAATAGCCCTTTTATCAAAAAAAATTCAAATCTCATGACTTTTTATAGGAAATTCAATTCTACAACTTTGCAGTAGAAAGTTTTCCAAATTCCAAATGTAAATTGACCAAATCCACAAACCAAGCATTTTACAAAGCTATAATCAAATTTCTACCAATAATTGTGTCCACCAACACACAAAAAACATGTGTTAAACATTTAATGCCACAAAAATACTCTTCCTCCTCATATACTCATATATCCCACATTCATTGTAAAATATCATCGTTAATATATTATTAAAATAATATATTTAAATGAATTATTTTATCGTAAAAAGATAAAATATTAATTTTCAACAATTGTCACATTAAAATTTTCTCCATCTATATCCTCATAAAATCAATATTTTCTCATCATATAAATCAATAATTAATTATTCATAAATAATATTATAGAATCACATTATCGACAACCAGCAGCCTCCTGTGATAGAGGGGCTTTCCAATAAGGATCTCTCCTTATCGGCGCCAAGCAATTAGATGACCAAACCTCTCCTTAGATGTAACTTTCTAGACATTGTCAATAATAATGTTATCTAATAATATTATTCAGATAATATGAATTATCGTCTGATAATGGAAAATACCGTAAATGACAATTATCAAACAACAAAGAATATAAAATATCAACGCAAAGAATTATCAATCAATAAAATAAAATATCGAATAAGAATTATCGTAACCATTATCGAGTAGTGCCTTCAATAATTGGTGCAATACCGCAGCTACATCGCAAACAACGCCAGACATCGTGTTTTAACCAATCGGGTATTCCAACAAAGGTTAATTGTGAATAACTACGCCGCTATTTTTAAACAACTTATATTTGTCATTTTCTTCATCCAATCGCTTTCACATGGGGCCCATATAAGGTCAAATACTACCGCATTTAATATTCCCCGACAAGTAAGAATATTCCACGACCAAACGAATATTCCCTAACAAAATAAATATTTTATAACCACCGCTTATTTAAAATATTTATGATTTTACCCATAACTAACCACATTAATCAAATCAACCCTTACTAATTAAAAGAAATAATAGAGGAAAATAAATTTCATTTATTAATTATTTGGGGTCTTACAACCTCCCTTCTTATGAAATTTCGTCCTCTAAATCGACGACGACTCGTGTTTTCAAAAGATGAGGATACCTCGCTTTCATTTCGCTTTCTAATTCCCAAGTCATTTCTCTATAAAGCATGATTCCTCCACAAAACTTTAACTTGTGGTACGACCTTTCAGACGTAGGATACGCTCCTTCCTATCCAAGATCTCGACAGTACCTCCTCATACGCTAAGTCTTCTACTATCTCGTCCGGTTCTAACTCAATAACGTGGTTCGGGTCTTTCACATATTTACGAAGTACGATATATGTGAAACACATTATGAACACGAGACATACTTTGAGGTAACGCGAGTCTATAGGCTACATTACCTACTCGGTCCAAGAATTTGAAATGGACCAATAAATCGTGGATCGAGCTTTCCTCTCTCCCTAATCTTGTAACTCCTTCCACGGGGCAACACGCAATAAAGATACATGATCCCCAATACTAAATTCTACGCCCTTTCGATGAAGATCCGCATAACTCTTTTGTCGATCTTGTGCCGCTTGTATACGCTGTCAATCATTCGATCTTTTCGTAGTCATACGCATCAACTCTCTGTCCCAACAATGTTGCTTCACCCACCTCGTCCCAACATACCGGAGAGCGACACTTTCGGCCCATATAATGCTTCAAATGGGGCCACACCAATGCTCGCTCGATAACTCGCTTGTCAGTAGGAGAATTCCACCAATGGTAAATACTTATCCTAACTCCCTTTGAAGTCTAGGACACGTAGTCTTAATAGATCTTCAAGAGTTTGAATAGTCCTCTCTCGATTGTCCGTCCGCTTGAGGATGGTATGCCGAATCAATCAGAAACTGCGCTCATAGCTTTTTGCAAGCTAACCCAAAATCTTGAAGTGAATCTTGGGTCACGATCCAAAACTATGGATACCGGCATGCCATGCAATCTCACAATCTCATCTACGCATATACGAGCAAGACGCTCAAGGAATAAGTCTCCGTGACGGCAAGAAAAGCGACTTGGTTAATCTATCAACAATAACCCAAATAGCATTGATGCCTTGAGAAACCATAGAAGACCCATAACGAAATCCATGGTAATGTGTTCCCTTCCATTTCGAATCTCAAGTGGTTGCAACGGAATTTAGGTACTAGATGCTCCGCCTTTACACGCCGACAAGTTAAACACATCGAGATAAACTTTGCAATCTCTCTCTTCATATTGTTCCACCAAAATGTATGTCAAGATCACGATACATTTTAGTACTTCCAGATGGATTGCAAATGGTGTATCAGTGTGCTCCATCATAATCTTGTACTTCAAATCGTAGTCGTTAGAACACGTAGTCCGGAGTGGACTCAAGTATTCCTTCTTCATCGATTCTCGCCCTAATAACACCTTTTGTACTTTCTTCTTCATACGATCATCACCTCGGCCCAGAGCTTGAGCAACCTTAACTTTTTTTCTATTAAAGTCGGCTCTACGCGATACTTGACATCATCGCACTCTGCTCCTCGCATATGATCTTCTACTCAACGCGCCACTACCACGCTCGCTTTTCCGTGATGGTATCAATAGTGTGGTCGTAATCTTCAACAACTCGAGCCAACGCCGCTGTTGCCGCATGTCGAGTTCCTTTTCGCGTGAAGAAATATTTGAGGCTTTTATGGTCCTAATATATCTCCACTTTCTCCCCATATAGATAGTGCCTCCGCATCTTTAGCGCTAAAATCGATCGGGCCGCCAACTCTAGATCATGAGTAGGATAATTCCTCTCATACTCTTTCGAGTTGTCGCGAGGCATAGGCTATGACTTTCCCACGCTGCATGAGAACACATCCTAACCCTTTTGCCTCAAGCATCATCAGATAACAAATCCATCCGCATTGTATGGTATTGTTAACAGTGCCAAAATGAGTCTCCTCTTAAGCTCTTGAAACTCTTCTCGCATTCTTCGCCCCAAACGAATTTTGTATCCTTCCGAGTTAGTCAAGGTTAATGGAGTAGCGATTCGAGAAAACCTTCCACGAATCTCCGATAATAACCAAATTAAGCCCAAAAGCTACGATTTTCAACACCGACTTCACTTTGCTGTTCCTAACTTTGATTGCTTCAATCTTCACGGATCAACAGATACTCCATGTTTCGACACCACGCGCCCAAGGAATGCTACTTCCTCAAGCCGTAACTCACATTTCTTCAACTTGGCATAAAGCTTGTTTTCACGGCCTTTGAGTACCAAATTTCAAATGGTGCTCATGATCTTCACTATTTGAATATACGAGGATGTCATCAATAAAGACAACAACGAATCGATCCAAATATTCCTCAATACTCGGCTCATCATATCCATGAAAGTCCGCAGGAGCATTAGTCAATCCGAAAGACACGACTAAGAATTCATAATGCCCGCATCGAGTTCAAGGCGCTTTTGAATATCCTCGCCTAATCTTCACCGATGATATCCGTAACGAAGATCGATCTTTGAAAAGAATTGTGCTCCTCAGAATCGGTCAAACAGTCATCAATACGAGGTAGAGGATACCTATTCTCGATGGTGACATGGTTCAATTCCTCGATAGTCAATACAAAGTCGCATACTCCCGCCTTTTCTTTTTTTACGAATAAAATAGAGCACCCCAAGGAGATGTACTAGATTTAATGAAACCGATGTCCAACAAATTTCAGAAGTTGGACCTTTAACTCCTCAAGTTCAATAGAGCCATTCGATATGGGGTTTTAGAAATGGGCTTTGTACCAGTTCAAGATCAATAAAAAATTCAACTTCACGCTCCGGGGTAGACCGAAGTTCTTCAGAAATACGCCAGAAAGTCAATAACAACAGAATATTATTCAAATCGACGTGTTTTATTCAAATCCATAACATGAGCTATGAAAGCTTGACATCCGCTTTTCAATAAACGAATAGCTTTTATGATTAGATATGACAAAGATTGATTTTAATGGTTTAGTTGCTTGAATTCATAAACAACAGTCAAGTTAGAATATGAAAACTAACAACCTTACGAAAAACAATCAATTTTGGCATGATGAGTAGTTAACCAATCAATCCCTAAAATCACATCAAAAGCAAGTATCTTTAAAGAGATAAGGTCAATGTAAGGTGATGGTGCCAACTCAATCAAACAAGATTTATAAACAAAGGATGTGATGAAAGTTTCTCCTAACTGAGTTTCCACAGATAGTCAAAGTCTAATTTCTCCTGAGTCAAGTTTAAACGCTGAGCACAAGCAGGAGAGATAAATGAATGGGTAGCACCGCAGATCAAGTAAGGTATAAACTTCGCAAGAATTTATAAATAGCTTTTACCCGTGATCACCTCGCTTGGTTCCGTGATTTTGACCACCACAACAAAAACGCCTTCCAGAACCGCTGACTTTGACTTTTCTCGGGATAAATTTTGAGTCACCGTCCCCGCACGAACTAGGTTTTTCTACCGCATAATCTCGAGCGATATGTCCTTCCTTTCCACAATTATAGCATACCTACTGAATCACAGGGGCGCTTGACCGATATGTCCTCTTTCCCGTGATTTATAAGATACGACCGGTGGTCGCTCTCCTCCCTTAGAACCAGCTTGTCACCGAATCGCTCGCCTTTATGGTATGGTCGTTGTTAAATCTCCTTTTTAAAATCTCCTCCCGACTCGCTTCTTCTATTTTCACGGCCATGATTACCACCAGAGTGGTTACCATTTTTGTCCGCCTTTTTTCTTTCTCCGCCGGTTATCGTTGTTTTGTTGATCGCTATCCCCAGTGATGATCCTCGGTCAGTGGTCCCCATTGACCGACCGCATTTCAAGTATCTCGCCTAATAATTGAGCCCTGCTTACAACATCCTAATAGAGAGAAAATTTATGAGAAATGAGATATCGACGACGCCGGTTTCAAACCTCTAAGAAACATCCGCACATATCGCTCCTCATTCTCCACCAAATGAGGTGCAAACTCGATAACTCCGCGAACTTCGCCAGACTCGACACCGCCATGTTATTCTCTTCCAAATTAATAAACTCCACTTCCTTCATACGACGAACACTTTCGTGAAAGTATTTTTCATTGAAAAGTTTCAAACGCTTCCAAGACATGCTAAGTATAAGCAGTCGGGTCCGCTTTCACGACTCCCACCAAGAGAGCCGCCGCCACACGAACATAAAGGTGGCGAATGGAACCTTCGTTCTCCGCGCATCCCAAGACATCAAATATCTTGTAATTTGTTTGACCCATGTTTCCGCCATGATCGGATCCGCTTCCCTTAAATTCTCAAGCGGTCCCAACTTTTTCAATCGCATCGTCGTGATAACCCGTGAATTGCTATCATTTCTCCTCAGATTTTGAACACGAAGTCTCCTCGTCTCGATTTTTTGCATGAACCGCAAAAAGCTTCTAAACATCCCCTCGCTCATCATCTCGCTTCAATGGGTGTTGTTCACACAGAGGAACATTGCCACCACAGACGCTTCTCCTCGCTGGTGAGTACCGCTGCTGCCTCCACTGGCCTCATTTCCAATCATAATATTCTCAATGACATTCTCAAATACCGCCATAAAACAAGGGTTAATTAAGGAAATCAATATATCACATAATATCCCTATATACCGACTAACTAACAACAAATAAGCTTAGTAGACACACTAGCGAAGGATTTACTCGCCTCCCCCTCCTAGTTCTATTCCCCGATCTCCGCCAGAGATCATATCCCTAAGCTCGATACCAACCGCGACGCCCCCAAAATAGGTATACATCACCCATTCTCGAAGTTGTCAATACATGGTATGTAAACAACTACAACTTTATTATTACAACAAGAAATCTGTGAGTTTGAATACAAATATTATCTTCTGTATAATATCTATACCCAAATAAATCCTCATCACATTTATCGATACATTATTTTACAAAAATGGTGAGGACTACTAAACAACTCTCTCTCTAGAACCTTCATTCCATACCCCGACTAAGACTGCTACATTCTCGCCTCCCGAGAAGAAAAAAATGGAACAAAAAGGAAAAGGGTGAGCTCAACTAGCCCAAAAAGAATATTATTATGACTAAGATAATATACAACAAATTATCGTTAGTCTTCAACAGGAAAAAAATCTGAGAGAATACATTAAACAACAAGTTTTAGAGCAATATTCGCAATGAAAAATATTAATTCATGTAAGAGTTACGTAGAGGATGAAATCTACTAATATCTATGAATTTAATAAATTCCATCATCATTATTTTATCCCCGTAAATATCAATCAATATTCATCTTGAATCAAATATTCATCTTCACACTACCTACCAAAGATATTCATCACCATTATGTTCATCTAAACACTGCTCATCTTCAGACTACTACCAAAGATATTCATCAAGAAATCATTCATCTTTGCACTACATGTGCCAAAGATATTCAAGAATATCATCATTTAGACCGAGGATGATGAAAATATTTTAAAGAAAACGAATCCAAAGTGAAACAAAAGAACAAGTATTAAGGATTCAGATTTCAAATTTATTTCATGTCCAAAAATACCTCATAAATAATCATAGTGGTGTAAAATTCAAGAATGATCAAAACATGGATACAATCAAAGCTAGTATCCACAATAGATATTTTGACTTAAAAGGAAAATTTTTATTTTTCCTCGTGAATAAAGGCCGATTCATGAATAAAGGTCGATATACGTGAATAAAGGCCGATACGTGAATAAGAATCTCCAAAGACAAAAGTTCCAAATTTGATTAAAAGTCCAAATCAATACTTCAAGATAATGATATTGAAAGAAATAATATCATTTTAATAATAATATCCCTTACCTCACAAAGACTAGATTTCCGATCGAAAAAACTGATATGTATCAAGGAACTTGCACCCATATAACAACACTCAAAGTATACTCACAAGAATACGCCAATATATCGAGAGAGAAATAGAGAAACTTCAGTTTCTGTGATTTTCAATTCTAACCCAAGACCCTATTTATAGAAAAATGCTTAACACCAAAAGTAGAAAATTGAATATAATATTAATATATTTTTCACATTTTCCTTAGCCCACCTTAGACAACCGATCTCAAATTTCATTTGAATCATATGAGGCCAACTTAGTTGCAAAAAAAACGTTTTTCTCAAAATAATTAACTAAAACTCCCAAAATTAATTATTTCTAACTTCTAACTTCAATAATTCATAATAAATAGCCTTTTATCGTAAAATTCAATCTCATGATTTTTTATAGGAAATTCAATTCTCTACAACTTTGCGTAAGAAAGTTTTTCCAAATTCCAAATGTAAATTGACCAAAATCCACAAACCATGATTTTACAAAGCTATAATCAAATTTCTATTAATAATTGTGGTCCACCAACACACAAAACATGTGTTAAACATTTAATGCCACAAAATACTTTTCCTCCTCATATACTCATATATCCCACATTCATTGTAAAATATCATCGTTAATATATTATTAAAATAATATATTTAAATGAATTATTTTATCGTAAAAAGATAAAATATTAATTTTCAACAATTGTCACATTAAAATTTTCTCCATCTATATCCTCATAAAATCAATATTTTCTCATCATATAAATCAATAATTAATTATTCATAAATAATATTATGTAATCACATTATCGACAACCAGTGCTCTCTCTCAGATAGGGGGGCTTCCAATAAGGATCTCTCTCATCGCCGCCGCAATTAGATGACCAAACCTCTCTTGATGTAACTTTCTAGACATTGTCAATAATGTTATCTAATAATATTATTCAGATAATATGAATTATTGTCTGATAATGGAAAATACCGTAATGACAATTATCAAACAACAAAGAATATAAAATATCAACGCAAAGAATTATCAATCAATAAAATAAAATATCGAATAAGAATTATCAGAACCATTATCGAGTAAAGGCCTTCAATAATTGGTGCAATACCGCAATCAGCATCGCAAAACAACGCCAGACATCGTGTTTTTTAACCAATCGGTATTCCAACAAAGGTTAATTCTGTGAATAACTACGCCGTTATTTTTAAACAACTTATATTTGTCGCTTTTCTTCATCCAATCGCTTTCAAGCATAGGGCCCACATAAGGTCATCGCTACCGTTGCATTTAATATTCCCGACAAAGAAGAATATTCCACGACCAAACGAATATTCCCCGACAAAAATAAATATTTTATAACCACCGCTTATTTAAAATATTTCACAAGATTTTACCCATAACTAACCACATTAATCAAATCAACCCTTACTAATTAAAAGAAATAATAGAAAAATAAATAAATTTCTTATTTATTAATTATTTGGGATAGAGTCTTGTTCCAAAACAAATTTTTTGGATCCGACTCTCGCACAAACTTCAACATTGATATGACAATTGAACATTCTTGATAAATACGGGTTATGTGGCACAACGTCTCTATTATCAATTTCTTTCCCCTTCACGATGTACTTCTGACCAATATTACGACGACGATAGACAGGATATCCGTCAGAGTCCATACGTTTTGATTCAACAAATGATCGAGGGTATTGCTTGGTACACACCCCATTTTCCATACATGGTGCTTGTGGATTTCGAGCACCATATGGTCTGTGTACCATGCAACCTATAATTGTTTCAAAAAGCAATGGGTCAGTTTGGTAATCCGAAAATTCAGCACACACCACTCTGTCCACTTGAGCACATGTATGAATTTTATCTGAACCATGAAGGAACAAAAGTGCATGCATGTGCGGTAACCCCCTTTTTTCGAATTCAATTATAAAAACATGCGCCACTTTTCTACCAAAGACGTTGTTTGTTTCTATCTCCTTCATCAAAAATTCGCTTCAACTCAAAAACACGCGCCACTAAATCGGACTGGTAAGTAGGGATCTGATTTGGCAATAGTGATTTAGTAATTTCAGGCCATTTGGGATTTGCAGTCATAGTTAGAAAAATATCCGGGTGTTGATTATACCGCGCGATAGCCATAGAATCTTGAAAATTTCAAACATATGTCTTGCACTACCAAAGAATGAAGATGGAAAATCATTCGTCAATTAACTTGTTCAGACCAAGCTCATCTGCACAAACATCTATAAGACCTTAGTAAAGTTCTCGCACGAAGCTTGATTGATTCAACTTGTAGTATGTCAACCGATTTTGTTCAAGAATGCCCAAGATCTACTACAAATTCTTGAAATAGTTTTCCGCTCTCAAAATTATTGAATACTCGAAGGTCACGTTGGAACATACGATAACTGTAATATTACAATTGTGTCAGTCGAGTAGATGAAGGTCCACATTGGGAAGCATTCCACTGTTTCAAATCTGGATTCCATCCTAGCTCACCATAAGGAACAATACCACATAATGCAATGGCAAATAAAGTGGATGACACTCATTAATTTGCATCAAACCATTATCCCCTCTCAAATATAACATAATATCTCTCATTCCACTTGATTCAGCTCCATCTCCCGATAATATTACCGCAATCTCATCGGTTGTTGGGAGATTATATCGACACCGATGCATTCACATGTAACTACAAAGTGAAGATAGGCCAAAATTCACACCCGTCAATTCCAATTCACTTAAAATTGTATGAGCCTGTCGAAATTTTATAGGAAATGGATTTACTTGCAATAAACAATCTTGTATGGTTTTTAAAACATCTCTTCTCAAGTTAGGATTTTTGTTGCAAATAACATCTAAAGTTGAATTAGGATCATAAATGTACATAAATGAGAGTAAATTGTTCACACTCGGGTCGTGGCATAGCGATCCTGCTCGATGGCGTAATTCTCCATGGATGGTGAACGTTTCTAGCCCTCTTCCCGGAATTAATCATCATCCAAAGTAGTTCCAAGACTCATAAACGCATTAATTGCATTATACTCTTCGTAATGTGTCTTTGTTAAATGATTTTGATTGTTCATCATTGCCGTCATACAATGCTTTAAGCATTAAAGGAGGTGCAATAAGTGGCGGTAGTCTAATTTTTCCTTGTAAACAACATTTACCAAAGAGAGGATTTGATACAGATGTATTTGTTAAGTTTTCAGCAAGCCAGTGTAAGGCAGAACAATGAGGACATGTTCGATTCATCAAGCCAAGGGAATGACGATATGGAATTTCATGGTTTCGAGGATTAAATGCAACATCCATAGTTACATCTTCTACTGTGTAGGCACTACAGATAAATTATAAATGTCATACAATTTTTAAAAGGAGAACATGAATAAGACAGCAAATGTGAGAATAGAAAATTAAAACTTATATCGAACACCTGGTGCCTTCATTCGGATTACGCATTTGTTGGAACATGTTTGTCATATATGATGCCCCTGGGGAACGTGGGGAGAATGGTTCCAAGACTATTGTTGTGCTTTTGTATAGGTTTTGAGGAGGCAAGTCTTGGAGCATGGTAGTCACAGGCAACACCCTTGAGATATTTGTTGGTGTGCCTTCTTCAAGATTTTGAGGATTTTCTTGATTCATGATGGCCACAGACAACCACCGTGAAACAATTGTTGTAGTATCTTCATTAAGATTTTGAAGTAAGGTGGTTGGCGATGACTCTAAAACATTTGTTGTCACTATACTGTCTATTACAGGTGGTTGAAGGCGGGACCTTTTATTTGATTCTCGTTCAAGGCATGCTCGGCGACGACGACTTGGTGGTAAAGAAGGAAAAAATCTAGGCTGGACGGGGGCACGATATTTTGATCGCTCTCTTTCGTAACGTGCAAGTTGTCCCAATTGACGTTTAGAGCACTCATTTTCTTTCCCAGCATAACAAATTTTTGGAGCAAGTCTTGTACATTGCGGCAATGTTGATTTTGATACAACATTATAGTTTGGTGCCTAAACCACAAACTCATAAAAAATTAATTATTATTTTGTTGATTTAAGGTATATCGTATCGTTTTGCACTTTGTATATATAACAACGTGATGTAACATGACAATAAAGTGTTACATTAACAGAACTATCTACCCAACCATTTATCAACATTATAATTATAATAAAGTTTTTGTTTGATGCAAAATAAAACACCATAGCCCGTCAGATCCAACACATTGTTCTATAGTAATATGCTCGATCAATAACATATTAAATTTAACAGCTTGAAAGGTATTCTATAAATCTGATCAAAACTACTTGGAAAGGTTGAGGTTTTACTATTGATCGATGCTTCAAATTATGGAATGTTCAAACAAATTTAGAGTTTAATAAAATCGGACCCAACAAAAGATTCAAATTATATGTCATAACGTAGCTTAAAGGCTACAAAGCAAATGAGAATAACACGAAATCAGAAAAGAATATGATTAAAAGTGATACCAGGTTTGTAATCAGATTTTTTGTTCCTTGGGTAAGAGATTGATTTTTGTTTCCTTAAATTTAGCAATGCTTAAAGCATCGACTTTTTTTTCCTTTCTGTGTAAAAACACGATAAAAAAATAAGTAATATTAAATGAGACAAACCAAAAACATGTTGACAAATTTTTTTAAATTCAATAACATCCAAATCCAATGTAAAAACAGAGAGAAAAGAATATGATTAAAAGTGATATCAGTTGGCAATCTTTATGTTTTCTTCCTTGGGTAGAAGAAGTTGATTTTTGTTTCCCTTAAATTTGGCATTCGCTTGAGCATCGTAACTTTTTTCTCCTTCTGTGTAAGGAAACACTACTTAATAGCAAAAAAAAAAAGAGAGCACAGGTGCTTGTTATATATAGAACTTGTTAACAAAATCAAAAGAGAGAGCACAACAAAACCAAAGCAAAATAATAAAACTAATAATATAAAAAAATAGCATTGAGATATCATAATAAAAATTCTTAGGAAATTGCAGGTTGTAATGGATATGCTCATGTAATAAAATAATCATTGCCCAAGGAAAAAAAAGAAATAGGTGTGAGTATACAATACCTCACGTAAACGGAGACAATTTAGTTCATACTCATTGCGAATCACCACTCCTACATTATTATGACGAAGTATTCAACACTCAGAGACAAAAGAACGTTTAATAGTAAATAAGTTGGTGAAAAGATAAGAAAAAAGTAAGAAAATGATGAGTAAGAAATTATTATCATACAATGGTTCGTGCTAGGTGGTCATCCATCTGTCACGACATTAATGAAAATAAGTTAAAATAAATAAGTTATTAAAAAATCAATAAGATACATTTAGAGAGAGTTAATCAGATGATAAACTTACACTACCAAATATAACAACATCATCCATTGGTCGATGATTGTGTTGTTGAAACTATTGTACCTACTACACAAGAAATTTTATAAGATATGGAAAATGAATTTGTTAAAAAGTACATGCATTTGTTAAGTTTACATAATACATATCACTTATTATGTGAAATGAGCCATTCTCATAATACATAATACATAACTCAAAATTAGCCATTCTCATAACTCAAACGGTGGAAAGTAAATTCACTATAAATTCAGATTCTCCAAGGCATATGGATCGAGCTATATTTACTATAAATTCTTCAAGTCAAAAAATTGGTTTGCCTTATAACAAACAAACAAAATAGAAAATAGAAAACACTTTTCAAGCATGTTTTGCAGCCTCATGATGCCAAACAACACAATATAACCATTTGCTTCAATAAAACTACATGCTCACCTAAGCTACTATTGATATTACTCCTCTCTTATAGAAAGAGTTTTATTTACTTTGAAATTAATTGTTTTCATTCAAGGGAATGTTAAAAGATTATACTATTAACATTTTCCCTAGGTTCATGTTTGTTTGCAAGGATTATAATTCATGGTATTATAATCCCAAGACTATTAATCCTGGGACGTATACGTTTGTTTTTTTATGTTATTATTCATGATATAACTTAAAATAATTTCATTTATGTTTGTTTTTTTAGGATTAATTAAAAGATTAGATAAAAAAGATTAAAAGTTTGGACTATTATACCTTTACCAATAAAAATGATGAATAATTAATTATAAACTTTTAAATATTGTTGAAATAAGTTGGTGAGTTCACATTATTTTATCATTTCTTAATTTTTAAATAAGTTGGTAAAATTAGTGAAATCGAAAAAAAAAATTAAATTAGCAAGCTCGGTTCTTATTTTTTTAATTTTTAATTTTTTAAAAAAATATTACTGTTCTTGTTTTTAAATATGTTACGTTACATAATTTTTTGAAATAAGTTGGTAAAATTAGTGAAATCAGAAATTTTAAGAGAGTAATATGATTATTAAGCGAGCATGTTTATTTGATAGCTGGTTAAATGTTAATATTAGAAAAAGTAAGTCAATTTTGTCCAAAAAAAATTAATTCCACTCCTTCTGCAAAAACAGTAAATAGTGTTTACCCTTCCGTTCTAAAAAAAGTCTTTACTCCTTTAATTAACCAACTTTAATTAAACAAAAGCAGAACAATTTTTAAGATAAATGCAAAGAGATGGGTACGAAGAAACACTAAAATGAAGCTTAGAATTAGAGAATAAATCTCACCTTTTCCCTTGAATCCACCGCCATTGCAAGAAAAAAATAGCTTTGAAAGTACGACCCAGAGCTCAATGACGCCGCTTCAAAGACAGAAGATTAGAAGACCCAGAGCTCAGCTTATCGCTTCAAATTTGATTTTTCTTGGTAACAAAGATGAGCAAATTTTGAGTATAAAAATCAAGCACCCACTTAATTTACAGGGCAACAACAAACAATATATCTCCCTTGAAGAACAGAGAGAAGTAATCAGGAACAAAAAAAAAAAGCAAAATCAAAAATTATACCCAAAAGTAACTAAAATCATACTCAGATTTGAAGACATAATAAGTAAACCCAAAAGTAAGTTTACCCAAAAGTAACTAAAATCAAAGACATCGCCACTTATTTCAATTGAGAGAGAAAAAATTAAAGAGACGTGTATGGCGAAAGTAGCATTAATTCACTGTGATCACAAAGAACAAATTGAGCATCCACAAAATCATGAATGGTGCAATTCCATTTTCATTGGCTCCAACCATAAGATATGGAACTGTGCGATGCCACATTGAGTCAAAAGGCACTCATAAGCCCGACCATAGTTCAAAGTTTGTTGCAATAGCCAATAAGTCATTCATTTATCCTCTATGTATGTATGCACATCATAACAGAACACTCACACAGCATATGCACAAAAGATCACAAATAGAAGAAGGAGCCAATGAGCTTTCTGCTCAATTTGTTCAGGCATAAAGACAAACACCTTGAGGGCTAACACCTTGTTTAGTTTATTCTCTACATATTACGAAATAGTTGAACCTCCTAAGAGTGTAGAGATGAAGACAAATGAAAAAAATGAGAGTTAATATTGTGAGACGGAGGGATTATGAATACCTTGTGACCGGCGATGTGGTCTGATGAAGACGAGCAATCTTGAATCCGCTTAACAAGCAATCTTGATTTGGGGGGTGGCGTTAAAGAGACAAAGAGAGGAAGAGGAGTGGACAAAGAGAGGAAGAGAGTGACGGTAAGGAGACAGAGAGGGGAAGAGTACACGGGAAGGAGAGTATTTGGGCGATAATTTTTTTTTTTTTTTTGTCTCAATTGAAATCTGACCTTTAGATTAACTTAGATTAAATCTAAGCCTTTGTTGTGGTTTCTCAACTTTTTAAGTGGAGAAGAATTTAAAATTAGTTGTGTTTATATATATATATATATATATATATATATATATATATATATATATATATATATCATCGAATGTTTTGTAGCTCATGTCATCACGATGCCTAAAATTTAAAATTTATTACTGAAACACTAATAATAATAATAATTATAATAATTTCAGTAATGTAAGTGAGTGTTGCTACTTTCTCATTCCATTAATATAAAACATTTTAAAATTTTATTTTTAGTCCCTTAATATATAATTTTTTAAAATTTTAAATAAATATTAATTATTTAATTTCTAATATTAACCTAAATATTAAACACTAGTATCACATTTTACCTACTAAATTCCGCGTGGAAAAAGACAAATTTAGAACACGCACGCCCATCAGAAATCAGAGCCACGCGGGTTTTGTTGAATGACATGACATGACTTGACATGACTCGACTCATGAGATAGTAATCTAGTCACTGCGACTATCATCCATTGTGTATGGTGTTGGGGGGAGAGGGGTTCGCCACGTGTTCGGACTTAGATTTACTTCCTCCGCCTCCGTAAATTGCGCTTCATTCATTACCAGATGGACGGTTGGTTTTCACTCCTCCCTGGATGATATTTGGACGATCAAGATGATTTGATACGATATAGTACAAGAAATCAATCGAAAGATGCTCTGCTTCACTCGCACTCCAAGCTTATTAGCTTAGACAGACGACACCTACAACTACCAAGCCTCATCGTCTTATCTTTCGGCTCGGCTCGGCTTGCTGCTGCACCCTAATTAATTAATTTAGTTAACAGCATTACTCATAATTTATTTACTAACAGAAATCGGGTATAATTATAAATAGGTAGATCAATTTGTAGTATTTTATCTTTATTTTTTGAATTAAACAGATGTGTTTATTTTCCTTGTTAGTACTCGATCGATCGGAATTATAAGACTAGTTAAAGCACTTTTTAATTTTTGGTTAATGTTATACGACAATTTTTATTTCTAACAGCAGAAAAAGTTATTATTATTATTATTATTCAAGCGACAGATTTAATATATCAAAAATTACGTACGTACGTTCATTATCATATCATATACTCCTCCCTATATGCTTAAGCTTAATTTATACTCCTATAGGCAGTAGGATATGAATATTAGTATATCAAATAATAATACAGCTGCAGACTGCAGTTGACATTTGTTCTCTCTTCTGTTTAATTTAAAAAATACGAATCAGTATAATTAGTTATTGGATGCATTATTAAATTATTAAGAAAGGATTACTTTATAATTAAATATTGGGTTAGCGGAACACTGGAACAAGAAGAAGTAACAGTAGTAGTAGCAGTAGAAGTACAAATTCTCTCCCTTCTCTCTAGAAGACTGACTGCTTTTCTCTCTCTACACAGACAACACAGACATAGATATGATTATGATTTTTGGTCGTCAATCTCACGCTTAGTCATTCATTTCACATGATCAGGGCTTAATTCAATTCCAAAAATTATCATCTTCTCACACTCTTCTTGTTTGATGGAGTTATTTTTCATTCATCAAGACAAGACAAGACGAAACCCACCTGAAAATTGATCTAGTTTCATCAAACAAGGGTTTAAATCTTCTTCTCCTCCGGGTTTGTGTGCTGAATTTCATATTTAGGTCGCAAAAATATCTTTAACCCTTTTACCTTTTCACCATTTGTCTTGCTATTTCGCAATCTCTCAGCCTCGAAAGCTAAAACCTCGATTAGATCTTGAAAAAGTCCCAAAAAAATCGTCCCTAGCTTTGATCCAAGAAACTTTATTTATTTTTTTTGGAGAGAGGGAGAGAGAGAGAAATGCTAGACCCGTCAACTTATTCACAGATCAAACCTCAATTCCCTGAACAAGAACACTTGAAATGCCCAAGATGTGACTCATCGAACACCAAATTTTGTTACTACAACAATTACAATCTATCTCAGCCGCGCCATTTTTGCAAGAACTGTAAAAGGTATTGGACGAAAGGAGGAACCCTTCGCAACATTCCAATTGGCGGTGGCAGCCGAAAGAACACAAAGCGCTCTTCAAACCCAAAACGCTCCTCAACTTCAACTTCTCAAGCTGCTCAGCCGCCAAAACAAGAGCAACCTTCTTCAGCTTCTGCCCTACTATATGATCAAGTATGTTCTGCGTCAGACCTTAATCAAGATCGATCTCTGCTCGAGATTGGTGGGAGTTTTAGCTCGCTTTTGGAGGGGAATGGCCAGTTTGGGGATATGTTAGAGCCCAGCTTGCAATTGGGTGAATTTGCTGAAAATCTGAAGAATTCTGGTTTGGGTTCGAATTTGATGCAAAACCCAATTGTGGAATTTCAGGTTAGCAAGAATTCGGGGGGCTTTTTGGGTGTTCAAAATGGTGCAGATTCGATCTGTTGGAATGGTACCAATGCCAATGGGTGGCCTGATCTTGCCATTAACACACCGACACCGGGCTCGAGCTTTCAGTAAACAAAAGTCTCAAACTTTGAGAGAGGGAGAGAGAATGTGAGTTAATTTTATATGCTTTTGATTTTCGTGTTACTAATAGTATTGTGTGTTAAAAATCTAATTATAACGAGAGGGAAAAGAAATACTTATGACATATCAAATTCTTTCTTCGGTTCTGTAGTATGAAATTTGATCCATTTTAGCAATGTGGTCAATATTATTTGGTCCGAGGACATTCAGGTATTGCAGCCTAATCTTCTTCTTTCTATCTTTATTTTCCTATTCCTTTTGGCTTTGGCTTTGTTTATGGGATTTGGTGGCATGTTTGCAACCCAAAACAGAATTCTTTTATGAATCAATTTTATTGTATCAGGTTACTATGGACTTGTATAAATTTTATGTGAAAAGGAAAAGGAGATGAAATCCTTTTCACATGAAAATATTAGACTTCTTTAGTAAGAGTTTATGACACAACCCAACTCAACTCAACCAAAATGAGATATTGGAGTAGGAGATCTCTATTGTTTACGAATGACTTGGTGAGAAGTGAACTCAGTCCACCCTTTCTTATGAGAAGCAGTTATTTATGACTTATTTGTAGTTGTCTTAGTTGGTAGTACTCGAGGACTAGACTTCTTCTTCTTCTTCTTCTTCTTCTTCTGTTAACATTTTATCTAGAAATTTAAAGTTTCTACTTTGTAAAAAATAATAAGAATTTCTGAAAGGATCGTATCCAAGTGTGTGTTACTAAAATTTAAAAGTTGCCAAAAATAAAAATAAAAATAAAAATAAAAAGTACTTGCACTTCTTTTTAACAAATAAGAGAAAGGTTTGAGCCACAGCCCAAAGGGCCTACTTGTTACCCATGATGGGTGACAAGTTAGTCTATATGGTAATACGATTCCATTCCAACGAAAAATGCACGTGCGTGGGCCTGCTACATCACTTGCACCCGCTTTTTCAGAGTGGGCCCACATTTTATTGTTTTCAGCAGTTTCATTTTGGTCATTATGTAGTCCCTCCGACGCCTCCGTTCCTTAATATAGGTCGTTTTAAAATTGTATAAATATTAAGGAAATAATTATATAGCATTAACTATAATATCAATTATCTATATTATCTTTGTATTAAAATAAGAAATTGATATTTATTGGACAGAAAATAGTAAGAGAACCAAAATTACATTTAATACTTGGGATAATATTAGAAACTAAATAATTAATGCTTACTTGAAATTCTCAAATGATTTATATTAAAGAATAAAAAAAATTCTCTAAAACGACTTATATTAAGGAACGAAGGTAGTATGTTTTATGCACATAATTACTCCCTCTGTTTTTTAATATAAGTCATTTTAGAGAAATGTTTTTGTCGTTTGAGAATTTCAATTAAGCATTAATTGCTTAATTTTTAATATTACCCTAAGTATTAAATATAACTTTGGTTCTCTCACTATTTTCTGTCCAATAAATAAAATTTCTTATTTCAATACAAGGGCAATATAGATAATTTATATTATAATTAATATTATACAATCATTACTTTAATATTTATACACAATCCTAAAACGCATATATATTAAAGAATAGAGTTAATATTTATTTATTGTTATTTAGTCTTTATATTTTGTACGGTACCGTATATATGAATGAAGTAACAAAATTGTTCTTTTTTTTTCGAAACTAGACATACATTTAACTTTGTAAGGTCATTCTGCAGAATTTTAAGTTTTAAAATTGATATAATTTTATTTGAATTTTATAATCAATAATTTTGATAAAACTTTATAGGAAAAAAACACTTTTACCCAGTTGCACTTTTTAAAAATATTCAATCAAGTAATTATGTTCAATTTCTTGGGCCAGACGTCAAATAATTATACGTGGCATTTAAAAAAATTAAAAAATCATTATTTAATGATGTGGCAACACACAAAAAAATAATAAAATAAAATCATTGATTATGTGACAAAAATAATTAAAATAATAATATAATTAAAATAAATATTTTAATTTATTTTTAATAAATTTTTTATTTCATATTTTCTTTCTCCTTCAAAATGAATAAATAAGCCTAAAATAAAACAATAAATAAAAATACAATTTTTCATATACAATACATGTTGACTTTATATTTGACGGTATAAGACCAAATTTTTTTAAAAATTTTTAGACAAAAAAGAAATAATGCAAAGTACAAACATAAATAAATAAAACATTATTTATCCTCATTTTTTCATAATTAATTCAAACTCAAACCCTACTGCTCATCTTCTTCCTCACCAAAATTGAAACACGAATCAAAATCGAATCTAACACCACCAATCATGAATGCCATAGAAAGGTGGCCGAAACAACCTGTAATTAAACGGTGATTGATTTAACCCATAAGATTAGAAATTCAATACCCAACATAGCTAGAAACTGGCGATGGAACCGATAGAACCAACAATGAACAATATCCTTAACTGATCAATTAAAGATAAGCAATAATAAAATAATAAACGGCAAAATTAATTATTTAACCACTGTAGTTGGCAAGTTTTATTTAATACACCATTGAACTTTTAATTTTTTGAATTGTCCCATTAAACAAATTAATTTTTTTTTAATTGGGTCACTACGTTAAAAAAATTAGACAGGCGTTAACATTTTATCCACGTGGCTCTGAAAAAAATACAAAAATTAAAAATATTACGTGTGGTAAAAAAAATTAAAAAACTTAAAAGTAAAAATAAAAAAAATCAGTTTCATTAAAAGCTATCTCATTACACGAGAATACATAAAACCTAGACAACATTTTTTCTCTTTCGGCTTAAATCAAAATCAAATCCCACAAAAACTTTATCGGCTTGACATTCCTTTCGGGGAAATTGAATTGATTTGCACATTCGGGTAGCCGGATTCAATTATAAATCCATGCGAGCGATCACAAAGACAAATTAAGCCATTAATCGAACCAACTATCTCCATTTTGAAGAAGGTTTCGGGAAAATAGATGATCGGAGTTAAAGGAGTTTCGATTGAATCGATGCGGAAGATGATGATTATATCGTCGAAGTGGTTGTGGACGACGAGCGAGTCGTTTTGGGGGTTTTGAGAGATGCAGATTAGGTGCGATTTGATGAAGCTAGGGCTTGAACAGAGGGAGTGTTATGGCTTGCAAGGAATTTGATGGGAAGGCGATCGAGGATTTTAGCTTTTCTATCTTTAATCGGCCCACCCATTTTGGATCTCTAATTTAAAGGTGTTTGCATATGGGGGTGTGGGTAGCTGATCTCGTTGGTTTATGAATTTGGTCAATTTGATCTCGCTTGTCGGCATCTTTGGTGGTTTCGCCAATGTTCATGTAGAAGGTCCCTTGCCCGAAGTTGTGTTGCGTTGGTTTGGTCGTGATACAATGGTTTGGGCTCCCCTGCGATGATTGGTCTTCCGGTGGGTTAACTTGCTATGATCCATCGCCGGATTTTGGTCTGCTAGTGCTATATATAGTTAATGAGTCTATTCCCCACATGCTTGGTTGCTGACTAATCCAGCCATGTCATTTTCTTTTTTTTTCTTTTACTTTTTCATGGCCACATCAGATAATAGTTGAAATAATTTAACCACTGTGAGTCATAGTTAACAAAATGATCCAATTAAAATTTTTTAATTTGTTTAATAGGGTAATTCAAAAAATTAAAAGTTCAGTGGTGTATTAAGTAAAACTTGCCAACTACGGTGGCTAAATCATTAGTTTTGTCAATAATAAACCATTTTTGAAGCACACAACAACCAAGATCTGAGCATGAAGATAAAAATAATTGACAAACATGAAACTCAGACCGGGGAGAGCACGGGTAATAGAGGACCCCAAATCCCAAATCAAACCAACATAAAAACAAACATCGAGATCCAAAACCCCCCAAACCAAACACCACATCAGATCATCTCTTTCATCCAGAACCAAAGAAAATCTAAGCCCTTACTAATCTGGCAGTGAAAAACCCACGATCAAGAAGCCCTCGGACTTGGGAGGGTTAGTGAGACCAAGTGTTTCGGGGCTGGGGAGGGTCGCAAGGCGTTGGAGCTCGCCGGAGATGTCACAACTACAAGCCGAAAAATCGCTGAAAGTTTGAGAGAACTCGAGGAACTTCTCGGATTCTTCTAGGCAGGAAGAAGCTCTGAGCGGCTGACAGAACCCGGGAGGAATGAGAAGATCTGGTCGACCGATAAAGGTTGGATCATGCGCATGGACCCACGTAGAAAGCGTGATGGATTTTGGAGGAGGACGACGGTGGAGTGTAGTAATAGGGCTAGATTTAGGAGTAATTGAATATTATAATATTAATTTTTATTAATGTTATACATATTATAAATATTTAGGTGAAGAAAAAGAAAAAAAATAAAATATAAAAATATTTTTAAAATCACAGTGGGCCAATTGCATTTTTTAAAAGTGCAGTGACTCAATAATATTAGGAATTTGGCTGACTGGCTTGCCATGTAGGAAATAACTTATTTTATTATTTTTTTTTTCAAAAGTCACGTAGGAAAATTGACCCAATTTTTTAGAATAAGTCTAGGCAGGCCGGTTTATTAGACCGAAAAATTAGACATTTTTAATTTTTTTTTTGCTTGTGACTCAAAAAATGTATAGTATTTATTCCAACAGGAATTTTTATAAAATATAGTGTTTTAGGTGTAATTTAGATACATATATAAAAATAGGGTTCTACAGACTGTATAACCCTGTTTTTGTATATGTATCCAAATTACACCTAAAACACTATATTTTGTAAAAATTCCTGTTGGAATAAATACTATACATTTTTTGAGAGTCAAGCAAAAAAAAAATTTAAAAATGTCCAATAAAAATGTCCATGTAGAAGGACTCAATTTTTTAACGTTAGTCCAAGAAATTGGACGGAATTGCTTGATTGAACATTTTTAAAAAGTACAATGGGCTAATTGAATATTTTAAAAACATTGTGGCTAATTACTTAAAACACTACAATCACAATGGGATAAAAATGTTTTTTCCCAAACTTTATAGTTACTTACAATTGTTATTGTTGTTTGTATTAACACTAAACAGTTTTTTGTTGATTATGAATTTTAATATTTTGTACATTAATTATATAATTTTAAAACTTTTGAAACACGGAATATTATTAAGGATTACTGAACTACTTATTTTTTTAAATTGGACCTAAAATATGCTGTCCTGACCTTTATTTAGATCTAAATTCTCCCCAATTATAAAAGACCATCAAGTAAATGCCAGCAATTATATAAATGCTGGCATTTGCTATACATAATAGGAAAAGAGTGCGTCTTATTATTTTAAAAGTTTAATTAATGACAGTTTTACTGCTTTATTATTTTATTAATAATTATTTTGACATTTTATCATTTTATTAATTAAAAGTGACAAACACAAACTTGTGTGTCTAAAACACGTACTATCATTTTCATATATAATATTTGTGTCGTTTAATTTGTAATTTGTATTTAATTTTACTTTTATCGTTTGCCTTGATTTCAATTTGAGGGTCTGTTTAACGATTAACTGATACTTTAACTATTATTTAATTTATTTATATTGTCTATGCTACCAATTTTTTAAGCTAAATTATTATGTTACCATTTTAATTTTAATAATTTTTTTTAAAAAGAATAAGCATGAAATAAAATTACATTCTTAATGGGCCTATTTTAAGTGGTTTAATTATTAAATACAAACAAACTCGGTCCAACCAAATCTTACTATCCAGCTATAAAAAGATATATAAATTAATATGAGATTTCAAAAGTAAATTGATGAATTTCACAGTTGAACAAATTCCATAATAGCTCGACCAAACAAACATCAGGTTCCATTTTGTAGTAAAAAAACCGAATGATTATTCAAATTACAGTAAAGACAGCAAGAAAATTAATATTACATAGGAAATGAACGAGCCTTGTACATGCAAATGTAAGCCATATGCCAATCACCTGAAACAAAATGAGGCAATTTATGGAGACTGAAAGATAGAGAAAGAGGAGGTGAACTAAACAATCCCCCAATTCCAAATAAGCCAATTATCTAAAGGTGGACTTCAAAAAACAGGCTAGTTTTATAATAATGGGAACACCATAGAAATCATAAATACTAATAATCTTGTTTTGTACCAATGAAAGGTGCAACCTTGCAAGTGCTAAAACAGGATTAGAGATTGATTTAGCCCTTACCTCCTCCCGAAAGTTTTACAATATCTTCCTCCCGCTGGGGGATAGGGTTATCATCATCATACTGAATCCATTTACCTGCTACCGACAATAACTAATTATTCATTCACGAAATAAGTACAACAAATACTGAATGGTATAATAACTAACCACTTTCTTGCTTCACCCAAGCAACATAATGCCCAGAATCAGCACTTCTACCCTTGTGAGTCAGCACAGCAACCAAATCGTATATTCCAGTCAAATGCAATTCTTTGTCAGGCACAACACCTGAGAGAAGAGTTATGGGGGAGAAAATTGTAAAAGCCTGAAGTTACACATGGTTTAATCCAAGTTAGCCCCTTGGCTCCTTCAAAGTGAGGCACTTTCACAACAGGACTTTCAGACAAGTGCATGAAATTGTCACTAACAAACATGAGAGCTGATAATTTGATCACCCGAACTCCTTACATGTACAGGAAGCACTGCAAAGCTTAATACGAAGATGGGTGCAGCAAATAATACCTTCTAATTATCATACACATTGCAATTACTTCACTTTTCTAAAGGGCGTAATATGCAGAGACCAAAAACAAGCTACCACAACCATTGTGAAGGTGTTGAATCACAAGAGTGGATTTGTTTAAACATAAAGGTCCAATAGATCATTTAAGAATAATATACAGCGTTTTACCTTCTGCGGAAGTAGCTTTAGATGATTCTCCACTTTCGTTTGATGATTTCTGCATGAGAAACATCCATACATTAAGCACATCTACAGAAGGTTTTCTGAGTTTATTTCTAGGTAGCTCGATCATTCCTGTA
This sequence comes from Panax quinquefolius, assembly GCA_020205615.1. Taxonomy (NCBI): domain Eukaryota; kingdom Viridiplantae; phylum Streptophyta; class Magnoliopsida; order Apiales; family Araliaceae; genus Panax; species Panax quinquefolius. The sequence continues at coordinate 3,932,326 of CM035156.1, forward strand.
CCTCAGCGTCAGACATCTTGACATCATTGTCCTTTGAAATGGGGTTCTTTTGGTTGGATTTTAAGCCAAGCTTTTTACCTTCCTCATCTCTTAGAGTCTAAACTTGGACGTTGAACATGAAAGTCATTAACAGAAGATCAAGCAAATCTCTATAGAAGATATAGACAGTACCTCAGTACATTAAAGAAAAAGGCAAAATAATAAACCTGACGAGGAGTTTCCAATTTTTTCTTAAGATCATCTGAACACAGATCATAAATGTCTAACTCCAATGGATAATCCACTTTCTGCAGAATATAGGTTATAGAAATACCGGTGAGTCAAAGCCTCGGTGTTCAAGTTTTGCAAGGAAGTATAATGTCATCGCCATCTAAGACTTATTCACAACGAAAGCGGAAAACTGAGATTACCCGCAAAATCTTTGCCTTCTGGTTCGATTCCCTCTTCCAGAAAAACCGTACAAATTGAACAGTTAGGTACCTGTTCAAAAGCAATTGAAGTAAAAAGATGAAGTACCAGAGAATGAAGGATATAGCCAATGAAACCTTCCTTTTTTCCATAGGTACAAGTAATTGAAGCACTCAAAAGAAAGGTGAGAAGTCAAGTGCCCTCATCCATGGGATATGGAGCTACTAGCCCAAATCAGCATCCAATCCATGAGTGTGGAGTGTATAGAAATAGTAAAGTCATCAAAAGACGATTGAAGAGTGTTAGAAGATATGGTTCCATAATTGTAGTTAATCTTATCCCATAATTAGTATGTACACATTGCTGGAAATTAGGGATTATCATAACTATAAATTAGGGATTGCTATACTTGTGTATATATAAACCAATGTAATTGAGAGGACATTAATCAAAGGGAAATTATAACCCATTCTGAGTTTCTTCTTTTCTACATGGTATCAAAGCCTTGCTCTTTATTATCAGAATACTAGATTACACAGTTCCTTGTTTCGCTACTATTCTTATTTCTTCTTAGAAAACTACTTGAACAAATCTATATGAAGAAATTTAGATTATAATTGGGTTACTCATTGATAGTCGATCATCACAGAGGTGTCTATTTTTTTACCCACCACCGCACGCACCTCCACGCGCCACCCTTAGCCAGAACGTGAGCATTTTCCGACCAACTTCTGCCGACACAACCACTTCCAGGGTATTCGTCTCTGTCTCCTCTTGCTATCTACATTAGTCTTGTGGTGTTTGGTTCAAGTTTAGCCAATTTCTTTTAACACTCGGATATTTTCATGCGTAGCTTTAATTTCTTGTTACTACCGTGCTCTTATTACTCATTCTGCATAACTTTGTTTCTCAATGTACTGCAATTATTTGATATCCTTTGGACAGTTTATTCTCCTTGGATATATACAGTCTCTACCTATTATAGCGGAAATAGGTGCTAGCAATGGGGTACTCTTAAGTCTTAATTCAGTATTGGTTCTAAGCCCCTTCAAATTGGATGGAACCAACTATTTGGCATGGTCTCAAACATGCCACATGTCAATTGAGGCCAATCGTATGCAACACTTTATCAATGGAACAACTATTATTCCTGAAAAACCGGGTATAGCTCAAGAAGAATGAAAATCTGATAATTTAATGGTGTGGATTTTTGATTCAATGGAACCTACTATGCGGAGTAATTACATATTCTTAGACACTGTCTATGAGCTTTGGGAGGCTATCTCTAAAACTTTCTTTGTTTCTGGTGATATGTCTAGGGCATATGACATTCGTAAAAAAATCCGCGAGCTGGGTCAAGGGGAGAAGATTGTGGCTCAGTATTTTGCGAAGATTAATACATTTTGGCAGGAGCTTGATCATTACCACATTTTTTCAGCAAACCGTACGGAAGATGCAACATCTTATCAAAAGTTTGTCAGTGAAGATAGAGTTGTGGATTTATTGGCTGGTTTGAACATAGAGTATGATCAAGTTCGAGCACAGTTGATTGGTCAGACACCTTTTCCATCACTGCAAGAGGCTCATGATAGAGTCCAACAAGGAGAAAGTAGACGTCGAGTGATGGTTCTTAATTTAAATCTTGTAGACCAATCGGCCAATGATTGCTTCGTATCCTAAGCCTGGTTCCTCCATTTAGTCTCCTATTGAGAAGGAGTCCCGTGAATGTGACAACTATTGGGGGAAAGAATCATACCAGGGATCGTTGTTTTAAGTTTTATGGATGTTCTAAAGGGTGTGGAGGTCGATCTGGTAGTGGTCGTGGACGTGATTCCTAGGCCTATATATCCACTACAACACCTCCTGTTGATGTTTCCAGTACTTCAGAAGCTATTGCTGCCCTCATTCCTGAGGAAATTTCAGCTTTCCGAAATTTCTGTTCCAAATATATGTCTTCTAATTATGCGCAATCAGGTATACATTCTTGTGCTTTTAATGTTTCATCATCTTGCCTTGGTTGGATCATAGACACAGGTGCTTCCAAGCATATAACCGGGTCCTTCCATTTCTTTACCTCATACAAGCCTTGTTCCGGCAAAGACAAGGTTCGAATAGCTGATAGCTCCCTTTCTTCTATCGGTTCAATAATTTATACTCCATTAACATTATCATATGTTCTTCATATTCATTCATTTATCACAAATTTATTATCTATCCAATGTCTTATTGAATCCTTACACTGCTTAGTCATTTTTTTCCCAACTCATTGTGTTTTTCAACTTGGTGACAGGGCAGAAGATTCGCAATGGTAGTGCAGTTGGTGGTCAATATTATTTAGATATTCCATCGTCTAATGTATCTCTAATTACATATGAGAATACTACTCAGGCTCTTCAATTTACTTCCGACTCCAGCCTGACTTCTCTTCATCAATGACACCAACATTTGAGACATCCCTCTTTATTAGTATTAGAGTCTTTATTTCCAATCTGTAGTTAATCAGTGTAATAAAACTCAGTTTTTGTGTGAACCGTGTGAATTGGGTAAACACAAACGTTCTATTTATTATGTTATTAACAGTCGACATTATGAATCTTTTGTTGTTATACATACTGACGTGTGGGGACCCTCTCGGGTTGTTTCTCGTTCTGGTTATAGATGGTTTAATAGTTTTATTGATTGTCATTCTTGTGTAACTTGGATTTTTCTTCTTCGTTCCAAAAATAAGGTGTTTGATTGTTTTCAGGAATTTCATAAAATGATTCAAACCCAATTTGGAGCTGAAGTTAAAATTCTCCATAGTGATAATGGTCGTGAATATAGTAATAATAATGTTTTTGCATCCTATCTCTCTCAACATGACATCATAATTCAAACCTCCTGTGTTAAAACCCTAGAACAAAATGGAGTAGCAGAAAGAAAAAACCGACACTTACTAGAGGTAGCCCGCACTCTTATGATAACTATGAATACACCTAAATTTATATGGGGAGATGTTGTTCTGAATGATGTATTTCTTATAAACCGACTTCCTTCTAACAAAAGTCTCATTTCTTTCCTTCAACACACAACAAGTCCTTCTCCTTCGCCTCGAGTTTTTAGTTGTGTGATATGTTCACGATAAATCTCCTACTCAGAGCAAACTAGATCCCAAGGCTCTTAGGTGTGTTTTCATTGAGTATTCTCTGACCTAACAAATGTTTTTATTCTCCTTCAAACAAAGTATTTGTCACTCGTTATGTAACTTTTTGGTAATTGAAATCTTTTTATTCTTCCTCACCTCCTCAGGGGGAGGATGTTATTGATGAGGAGAAGCTTCTTCCCGAGGCTGGTATTACAAATAGTACTATACCACCTTATCCTATAAATCTTTCTCTTGTTCATGTAGTTTTTGATAGCTCTACATGGGGAGTTGCATGAGTCGTATGCTAGACAGAATAAGCCTGAGTTAAGAATCTATGTTCGAAGAGTCAAGAATAAGGTCACCATTTTTGCACCACTGCACCAACTCTGTTCAGAATCTAGTCCTGATAATGTTAATGGTGAGAATTCTAATTCAACTTGTTCTTCTGATGATACTGACCTTATTACTCTTAGGAAAGGGGTTAGATCTTGTACTCAACATCGTATCTCTAATTTCTTAACCTATAATAAATTATTTGCATCCTACCATTCCTTTATTTCTTACTTGCCTTCGATATATGTTCCTCAGGGGTGAAGAGAAACAATTAGCAATGAGAACTGAAAACAGACTATAATAGAAGAGATGATTGCCCTGAAAAAAAAATGATACATGTGAATTAGTCACTCTTTCTTATGAAAAAAACCCAGTTGGTTGCAAATGGGTATTATACAGTCAAACAGAAGTCGGATGAGACAGTTGAAAGACTCAAAACCAGACTAGTTGCAAAAAGGTATACTCAAACCCATGGGATTGATTACCAAGAGATATTTGCCCATGTGGCAAAGATGAACTCTGTTCGTACCATGATCTCATGTGCAACTAATTTCAGCTGGGATTTTCAGCAATTGGATGTAAAAAAGACGTTCCTTCATGGTAACTTAGAGGAAGAAGTGTATATGGAAATACCATCTGGTTTTGTTTCATCTGTAATCAAGGAAAAGGTTTGTAAGTTGCGAAAAGCTCTGTATGGTCTAAAGCAATCTCCCAGAGCCTGGTTTAGTAGATTCCACAAAGCAATGCTAAGATTTGGGTACAAGCAGAGTCTAGCCTATCATACTCTATTTGTCAAACAAATAAAAGGTAAGACTACCATTCTTATTGTTTATGTTGATGACATTGTTGTGACAGGGGATAATAGAGAAGAGATAGTTAATCTCAAATATTTCCTTGGTCCTTTAAAATATTTCCTTGGTATTGAAGTTGCGAGATCTACCGGTGGGATTTTTCTATCTCAAATGAAATATGTACTTGATCTTCTAACAGAAACTGACATGTTAGGATGTAAACCTACTAATTCTCCTATTGAAGTTAATCATCATCGCACAGGACCTACGATTGATAGAGAAAGATATCAACGTTTGGTGGGACGATTGATATATCTTTCTCATACTAGACTTTGATATATCTTATGTTGTGGCAGTAGTGAGTCAGCATATGCATGATCCTCGACATTGTCACATAGAAGTTGTCTACAGAATTATGAGGTATAAATCTGCTGCTGGAAAAGGTTTATTGTTCGCACCACATGGTCATATGAGAGTTGAAGCATTCTCCGACTCGGAGGTCATATGGGCCGATTCTATAGAAGATTGTCGTTCTACATTTGTTGGAGGTAATCTTGTTACTTGGCGCAGTAAGAAACAATCTGTGGTGACAAGATCCAGTGTTGAGGCCAAATATTAAGTTATCGCCTTGGGTATATGTGAACTGATCTGGCTTCGAACTTTGCTAGAAAATTTGGATGTTACAACTAAAAGGCCTATACAGTTATTTTGTGATAATAAGGCAGCCGTTAGTATTGCAAACGAACCGGTACAACACGATAGAACGAAGCATATTAAGATTGATTGCACTCCATTTAAGAAAAGTTAACTAGTAGTCTTATTTGCTTATCTTTCGTCAAAACAGAATATCAACTTGTTGACTAAGGGTCTTAGTAGTAAAATGTTTCATTCGTTATGTTTCAAGTTGGGTATGCGAGACATCTATACACCAACTTAAGGGGAGTGTTAGAAGATATGGTTCCCATAATTGTAGTTAATCTTATCCTACAATTAGTGTGTACACATTGCTGTAAATTAGAAATTACCAAAACCGTAAATTAGGGATTGTTATACTTGTGTATATATAAACCAATGTAATTGAGAGGAAATTAATCTAAGGAAATTATAACCCATTCTCAGTTTCTTCTTTTCTACAAAGAGGTTGGGCAATGTTGAACCACCGACCTCTATGGTTGATTAGAGCACTAATTACCATCAGAAAAGTGACATTTGTTTAATTAATTCCATGCTTTATTTATATATACTGATCAATATTTAGTATCAGTTTTGAAGCATTAGAGGTGCCATAATTTCTTACTATTTTTTACTCACTGCTCACACCCTTGCACTCTTTGTCATTGCGAGTAGAGGGAGCAGGAGCCTACAAGCCAGCTAGCCAATAACAGCAGAACTGAATCCTGAGCTACATCATTAATAGTACAGTCGCATGATCTGGACTCAGTTAAGTTACATGCTAGTAGCTGTTGAGCAACAGGAGGTTATTATTCACGCAAGTAGTTACCTTGGCAACCCATTGATACATGAATCTTTCACAAAAATGGCACTGCGACCCAATGAAGGAGAAGACTTTTCCAATTCTGATTTGAGAGCCTGTATGAAGTAAATTGGTCCGTAGAGTGAGAAATATGTCAATTTGGTCCACCATCCCAGGGAAGGAGGACAGATTTCATCAACAAGAATATGAAAATAGAAAGAAAGGAAATGATTCTTTTAGACATGATTAGATCAGATGGTATACTAATATAGTAGAATGAGCAAAAGATAACTTCTCATCAGCAGGAAAATGAATAAAAGGATTTGACATCAGCGCAGTTAGCAGGCTAAACAGCCACCATCTTCCAAACTTATGGATTATTGAACAGGTTCAATAGTCAAGGTCAATATAATTTTAATCAACATGGGAACTTGGAACAATGTTTGAAACAGATTTTAAGAATAAACTAAAATCAGTAATGAGTTTGAGAACACCACTTACATGCTTTAACCCCTCATGCAAATGGTTGACCTCATGTGATATATGGCATTTTAGAGAGTAAACCGATTCTGTCTCTGAGCTTTCTTCACCGCTTTCAGTACAGTGTACCCTATAACCGCCAAAATATAGGTAAAGAAATGAGCAGATCATCTTTCAGGTTTTTCCACAATTATGAATCAAAGACAAACGTGTTATAAAGTGCTTGCTGCTCCACCAGAATGAAAAAAAGCTAATGTGCACCAACAGAAAAACAAACTAACAAATACTTGGTATTACTTATTCGGACTACATTTGAAACTCAAAAGCCCAACAACACTGCAACAATGATTTAACTTCTCTATTCTTTTATTATTTTTAATAAAGAAAACCCGCCAGAGGAGACGAACCTGTATGCAAGCAGTATACACAAAACCAAAAATTTATATCTCATCTGTCCAAAGACACTCACTAAGGGGTCCAAAAAGACTCCGTTCACTCTAAGAGTGCTAGGAGACAAATTATCCTAGCATAAATTCTCTATAAACTCATAATAGTATAGAATTCCCCAGCTTCACTAGATGGTTAAAAATAGGATTTGATTACTAAAGACCCTTCATAGTAACTGTAAACTACAATAGTGTAAAAAAAAAAGGTAAACACCATGGTTACTAGGGATATATCTAGTGTAATTAGACCTTCAGCACTTTCAAAGGGGACAAAGGGACTCTGTGCAAAACAAATCAGTGTCATTTTTCCCCTTAAAGAGCTAAAATTTCAAGTTCAGAGGACCTCGTGAAAACTAATATCTGATTCCACAATATGCAACAATTCCAGTTGACCAATTAATAATGCTTGATCAAAATTATAAAAGAGAAACTCAGAAAGCATATATGTTCCAAAGTGAAATACGAACTAATCTGTAATAACCCAGATTTTTGTTAATAATTAAATATTAATTTTATTTTTCCTAAAAGCATAATTGAATTGGAAAAGGTAAGTTACTATTTTTTTCTCTCTCTTCCATATTTCGTTTGGAAAATTAAATTCTTTTAGTAGATAATTTAAAAATCGATTTCATTAAAAGTAAGGATTCCATTAGAGTTTTATTAACTCCTATTGTTTCCTCGTTATATTTAAGTTATATTCAAGGAGTAGAGATGTAATCCTAAACCTATTCTAATTTGATTAGTCCCGAGTAGAATACTTACGCACTGCAGTCCGTTATCCAATGTCGAAATTGAGTTAATCCAAAATTTGTTTTTTCATTTTTTTCGTTCTCTACAATTATGAAGAGGAAGAAAAGTTTTGACATCATTTTCATGCCTTAAATTGCTGAAAATCGTAACCTGTCCTGATTCCCGACACTATTTTAAACCCTAATTTTGAAAATTCGTAACTCGGTCATATTAACTCTGAACCGAGTAATTCTTGAGCATATTTCGTGTATCTTTTCGAGAGCTACAATTTTTGTGAGGATATGAATAGATTTTGAAGACTGTAGAAGATCCGAATGTTAAATTCTTTATTGTTGTGTATTGAAGAAAGGCGATTAGGCGAACAAGAAAGGTAAATATTTTTTATATTTTGATTTTAAGTTTAGTTATGAGAGCTTTTAAATTAGAGATTATTTTTTATCAAAAATAAGACATGAAATTAGAAGTCATGATAATCGGAAAGAGGAGATAAATTTATATAAAGGAATATAATTTGATTGAATGTAAACATTAAAATCTGAAAATTAGTTTTTATATTTTAAGGTACATTCCGTGGGTTATATCTCTTAATCCGACCGTTGGATCATTATAATTTTTAGATATGTTATACATATATAAGTTGATAATATGTTCACCAATTTTGAACCGTTAAAGGTTAACGTATGATTTTTTATGAATTTTAAAGAAGTGGTTGGTCTGAGATTTTTCAAGCATATTTTCAGCAATAAGTTCTAATATTTAAAAATGTATAACTTAATGATTTTAAATCTGATTTGGGTTATTCTGGAGGCTAAATTAGAGTATTTAAAGTTTAGTTTATGTTAAAATTCATTAATTTGATAAATAAGTTTTAATTAATGGTGATAAGACCTGGATAGTGGATTGACGTCTTAAAAATAATTTGTCATATTAAGGTTTTAAGATTTCTTAAGTTTTGTTATTAACTTTTAAGTTTTGGAGTATTAAGAGCGTGTAAGGCAATAATTAAAAACACCTTGAATAGATTACAAATTATTTTGAAATTATTAGTTTGGATTATATTTAATTCGAGGTGAATGTGTTTAGGTGGTGAATAATATTTCGTATTCGTTATCGTTGGCATTTGAGGGTAAGATTTTGTGGTGTGCTATAAGTGGTTTTGAGTATCAGGTACGAATTCAATACTCTACTCCTTTGATTATTGTTGTATTCTTTATATCTCGTTATTGGTTACATTTTTCTTACATTTGATCTGTTGGCACTCTTGAATAAAAGTTTGATCTTTGTATCTTGACTTTATTCTGTAATTTAAACTCTTTTCTTTCTATTATAATTTATAATTTGAACATATTTCATATTTCTTCAACGATACTATCATTATGTTGATTACTTGATTTGTTTGTATTGCTAATCGTTAGGAATTTGGGTACTCGCTTAATTGTTTCGTTTTTAATCAAATCCTTATTTTGCTTTGGTTTGGTCTAGATGTTCCGAACTTCATATTTTATAATCTTTTGAATTTATTCTTCGTGCATAGAATTTTATTGATCTTTGTAGAGCGGTACATGTTACATTACTTTGGAGGTATTTTATCTATGATTTGATTTAGTTCAACATGTACGTTTAGAACCTTTTGTTGGTATTATGTCGCATGTGTTGTGACATCATATCTTTGTAGAATAAGCGATAGGGTATACTTGAGTAAAGGTGTCAACGAGTCGAACTGAACTGAACACAGAGTTGCTCGAATTCAAATTGTATTTGAAAAATTCTATTCAGATTCGACTCGACTCGACTCGAATATTTATTACTCGAATTCAATCCGACTCGGATCGAATTATATTCAAACTACTCGCGAGATTCGAAGCTTAAATTCGAGTCTCCGCATATAACTAATTTTATAATAAATATAATTATAAATTGAATTTATTATTTTACTTAGAAATTAGAAAATATATTTACTATTACACTTTACAAATATAAAATCACAAGAAAAATTAAAAACAAAATAAAATAATAATAATAATAATTAACATAACTTGATTTAATTTTGTATATATTATAAGATAATGTATCGAGAATCTAATCGAATATGTATCAATTAAGTATGTATTGAATCACAATCGAGAATTCGAGTAGTTTGAATCTTAAACGAGTCGAGTATAATCTTGCTTAGATTATATTCGTATTTTTATTCGAACTATTTTTTATACTCAGATTTAGATCATATTATTCACGAATCTGAGTCTCACTCGTATTTTTCGAATTGAGCTTGAATCAAGCCCGAACTATTTCGTTCAAATTACAGCCTTATACCTGAGTTATAACCACCTGTGGAGATACCACAAGCATATCCTCTTGGCACGGAGGCATGACACTTTTCGTGGCGGTGTGATCATTCTATGGCGTATCATTTTGTATGTTGCTCTGGGTTTGAACTTTGGCCATTTGATGTGTATGAGTTGGCATTACCTAATAGGTTTATTTAATTTTAAATTTTGATAAATTGTGATTATTCTGTATATCTTTGGAGAATTGTATTTAATTCGCATTGATGCATTATCAGCTATTAAATATTTTGAAATTATTAACGCTCTGTTTACTTATTTTGAGGTTTGTTGTGATTTTCACTTGACCTCCCTTTCCTATTCGGAAAGGGGGTGTTACATAACCAATCTTATTTACTGCTTTACTAGTAATGAAATTATAATTTCAAAGAGCCAGTTGACTTCCAAGGCAATTCTAGTAAAGATAATAGTGTTTCTTGCCTTAATGAATCTATCATTTGCAAAAGGGGACAATTATTTTCAAGGTTATGGAGTCGAAGAACATAAACCCTTTCAGCCACATTAAATGAAATTTTTCCACACGTGGATTTCTGTAGGACTGCTAATTATCCAAAGTTTCAAACTATTAAGGAATTTGAAGAATTTTGGTGAGTTTTTTTACTTGTCTGAGTGAGAGAGAGAGAGAGAGAGAGAGAGAGAGGGGAGGGGGGGGGGGGGGGGGGGGGGAGGAAATTGAAACCACTACACATTTAACAGTTTAATGAGCTATTCCACAGCCAGTGTACTGTATCCTATTTACCAAAAAAAAAAAAACTTAATCACAAATTGAACATGCATATCGTCTGATAAATTGAAAACAGTTCTAATGAAATAGGATGCACAAATTTAATTACATAAAACATCAAATCAAAAATACAAATAACGATTAATAGAAGTTTCCAGGTTCACTGGCATTTTAATAATGCAACACATAATAACACATCATATTATGTGTAAAGGATTTTATACAAACGCAATTTTGTAAATTCTGTAAATAAAATTTCACAAGTATCAAACAGATAACAAAACTTAAAGTAAAACCTTTTTCGCTGACCAGATAAGGACTCGTAATAATTGATAATATAATTGCTTATCCAAACAATTACCTGCTAATAAGTTCAATGCCAAAAAGTTCCTTTACCGCATCAAGATTTTCGCTGTAAATAATGGTTACAGAAATTCGTAATTAAATAAAGTAACAGTTTTATAACCATTTAGGCAGTAACTACTGGATATATTTAAATCATATAATAATAATAATGCTCAAGTAAAGAATTAACAAGTTAGACCAAAAACCAGATGCAAGTTATAAGTCACATATCCTCTGAACCGGAGCCAAATAAACACACTTTTAGTTTGTATTCCTCCATGACAACAATTAAAACAAAAAAAAGAAAGAAAAAAAGTTGTATGCCGCCTAAAGATACCAATATCCAACATATCTTAATATGGCTTCATAAATCAATTCTTCAAAAAAATTACAAATATATTCATAGTAATCAAAACCAATTCATCAAGTATGTTACAGCTTCCAAATTACCTAGAACTTGGTGTTCTAAGAGACTGAGAAAGTGTGTACAAAAGTTGAGTCCAGCATTCTTCAGCATCCTGTCGGTTAGCAAGATGTAAACAAAAGCACAAGTGTAAAACATCAAATAAATATGACAAGGTGAGGGAATTCAACAAACCTGTTGCATAAAGGCCCCATTATTTAGCTGACCAAATTGAGGATACTTCTTCCTCAAAACCTGCACACAAAAGTTTAGAAAAATAATTTTCCAAGTATGGGAACCAATTATTTAGACACTGTCAAGGGAATTTTTTGACCAAGCAAGCTCAACTGTAAAAGATCTCTAAGTAGGAAAGGTCTGTAAACTCATTTATGATTATAGTAGATAACGTTCTGGTTTCAATTGGTCAAAGGCAATTGCACAGTGATGAGCAACGATATTACTGTTATATTCGTCCATAAGGAAGAGATAGATGAATGATGCAGGCTAGGATCTGGAAAGGGTCAATCGACATCAATTGAAGTGGAACAACATAAAAAAAATAACAACGGTTTAGGCTCTGCACCTAAACTGTAGGATCTCTTGATCGCAATAGGATAGTTTTGTCATCAGACAGGAAGATTGACCATAGCCGGACCTCAATTTTATAAATTCTCAATATCAATAATAGTATGTCAGACAGTCTAACCTTGGGAATTACAATGCATATATTGAGGGGGGAAACCCTAATGGAACAAGAAAGTAATAAAAGACCAAATTACCTCAACAACTTGAACAATATAACTAAATGCTTGAATAAGATACCTTGACTACCACAAAAGCCAAGAATTAAAATAAAACTCCTTGATTACATCAATTTCTATCGAATTAAAAATCTAAAGAACATAGGATTATATCTAGAAATATTGTGTTCATCGTCAACGAGCCATCCTCCTTGGGGGAATACAAAATTGGTACGAAGAAAGAAAATATCGCCTGCTGACCATTTTAATTATACAATTCCTAAAATATAAGGAGCATTTTCACCGAATTTTGGAGAGGAACAATGAACTTCGCCTTTGGAAAGAAGCAAACTTCCTTAAAATATAACACTTTTCTGCTATGATCACAATTATACATATTGGCTGCACTTAACAGCTCCTTGTACAGAAATTGTTTACCCGCTCACATGCCCTTTGTTATGGAGAAATAACTAACAGATATCTGTAGTATAATGTATAAAATTCTATTCTTATACCGTTGGCTGTTAGACCAAAACATAGTCTGCATACCATCCAAAACTGCATTGGTGCCACTGGCTTGACATTTTTATCAAGCTCACCAAATAAATCTCGTGTTGCAACGGTCAAGAGATGAGACGACTGATCCAAATTGTTGCTTGTACCAGAATGTGGATACCTGATAAGAGCCAATGAATATCAACGTTATAGTCATGTAAGGGGGAAATTCCCAAACATATGAAGACACCAAACGAATTCTGAATAAAAAACATTTTTATGTTCACAAAAGAAGAGAATTAACTGGATCAAAGCAGACTTTAGCTCTGGAACTGAATGCAAGCATTGTACAGTTGAGTTCATGTAACACGTATTCCCAAGATTAAATAAGCCAGCTGAATGACCCTGCAACCAAATGTGGCATTTATTAAAGCTTTAAGGAAATAGGAAATCAAAAGCATAATAAAGCTGCAAACTAATAGAAAAACCATTTTTATGCATAAATGTAAAGTTGTATTAAAATTGCCTAAGAGGAGGAAAATTGTGTGTAGATATTATGTATACAAATATTTACATAGAAGAGAAAAGCCATACAAAAAGCAACCAACCCCTGTTCAACCCCATGAAGAAATTTCTGCATCTACATCATCATATTATCACAAGCGATCATCAAATATCAGCGAAAGCAACCTCCAACAAGACTACACCTCAGGAATCTAGTAAATGTAGCAAACCCCGGCACAAACCAGCTTATTTCACCCCTATACACTCAATAGTTATAAATGTTCTTGTTATGCTCCCTCCAGATAAACCAAAATACACAACGAGAAGCCAACTACTATCTTTTTATCAAGCTTTTTTCCAACTTTGTCCCCTCTCCAAGCACTTTAGAAGGATGAAACAGAATCGGTATTACCAGAGCACCTTAAAAACTAGAGCTGGAACAGAACCATGGAGGTAGTATAAACTAAGTGACCCCTCTTATTTTCTTGGTTGGTGGTGTGAAGCACTTAACGAAAATAAAATGTGTACTATATGACATTTCATCCAGCATGGAGACATGGACATATCTAGGTAGGCCACTCTGAACCATGGTAGTCCATGCCCACCCATCCTAACAAGGGCACATAGGGTAAATGCATAAGTAATCAGTTGCAGATCCAAAAGTTACACCTAAGTGAAAGATGGATTGAAGCATGTGCATTAGACAATTTGAGAAGTTGCACAAAATCTTGTCACAAAATAGACTCGGTCAATATAATTGTCAAATTAATTCAGATGTACAAAGAAGTTCCAGTGTATTTTGAAATACTAATCTTCCTTCCCATTTTGTGGTTTAAGTGAGTTAGGGATTTAATGCTTCAATGACAATATAAAAACAAAGCATTGTGGCTACCCTGTATTTAGAAGGGAAACAGATTCTCAAGTCAAAAGTAAAGTAAGAAAGGGGATCAAATAAAGTGTGTTGGTAATGTAAAAAAAGGGAAACAGATTTCTAATCTATACTTCTATATTATATATAAGATTTTATTATTACTTTAGATACTTTCGTTTTAAAAGGAAACAATTTGCTTATGGTGACCATCTTACCTCATTTCAATTTGTTACTATTATTAAAACATAAGTATTATTAAAACATAAGTATAATTATTACAGTTTAAGAAGGATTCTATTTATTTATTTTTAAAAATATGATTCAATTATTATTTATATAATGTAGTATTAGAAGGAAACAATCCATAAATTATGAAGACCATCTTACCTAATATTATTCTATTAGTGTTATAAATTAATATATAAGTACAAATATAATACAATCAACAATAGTACTATTCAAATTTTAAGTCCAAAAATAAATATTAATTATTCTGATCAATAAAATACTGTAAAATTAAAATAAATAATAGCAATAATGTTATAATTCAACCACTGGACAGCACGGGGCAATGACCTTGTTTAAGACATTAATACAATATAAACCATCAGTTACACCAATGAACACGATACAGCATTCTTACTAAATATACAACGAAGAAAGGATTTACTCTTCAAATTTGATTATGAAATAAAAGAGCCAAGAACCTTACCACAGCAACCACTTGTTCTTCTTCCGGAAGGTCTTCCATAAAAACAGGGCCCTTCTCTGGAGCCTTCACAATCTCATCTGCTGTTCCCATCATCATCAATTTTTGACCCTATACAAGAGAGACACATTCTTTGTCACAACCAATTCTATAAGTAGAAGTGCATGAAGCGTCACATGCAACAGAAAGATCATCACCTCTTTCACTCCTAATGTTGACCAATCTGCATCGTCCTACATTGTCAATGAACAAGCAAAGAAGCTTAACAGCAGCATTCAGATCATTTATAATTTGCAGAGCCATAGCCTTAAAATCATACATAACTTAACATGTTAGTGGAAAAATGTTATTCAGTAGCTTTTAAAAACTTATCACCTTTAATAAACCACCTTTCACCATAATCTTCTGCCTCTCAGGAGGTACTCCTGTTAGGTCATACAACTGACATTTGAAAAGATATGGTGGTTGGCTAGTATCAATTTCCACGGCTGGAAATAACTCTTTTTGCCACTTTACACTCACTACAAAAATAAAGTCCAATTACAATGTCAATAACATTAAACAGATAACCTTGATGTAGTTCATAAGTTGCCAAACCTTCCCATTGCCCAATTGCCAAATAGTATCCAGTGTTCTAAAAATCACTAGGCGAACCAAGGCGGTGGGAGCGCATGTGCGTATGTGTAAATAAAATCATTGTTTTCAAATGAATAATAGGTTATCGTTAGGACAAAACTTGGTGACAAATTGTATGAGAACATCAACTCCTCAAAAAGATGTCAAAATGATGTTGAATTGCTTCCAATGAAAATACAGGCACTACTATATAATGCATATATTAGGTGCAAAAATTCTGACTTGTTTTGTACATTAAGGAAATGTGATATTTGGATTTTAGACTTGTAATGTTGCTATGGATGCTAATGGAAAACTAATTATATTCTTTTAAAAGGAAAGGAAAGGAAAGAAATTCCTTGCCCGCCTATGTCTGCCTAAGCACTTGAAAAGATTTTTGTAGCAAAGTCAAATCGAGGCATTTAAAGCCAAGAAGGCAGCCGCCTAGACTATTTTTAGAACACTGAGAAATTTATAAAGTTAACACCCAAACAAAAACAGATTTAAAGGGTTATAGATTGGAAGCCAATTTTACTTGGGGCTCAAGCAGTACTGGCGCCAAATATGTAACTAGAACGCGCAAATTTCTAAAAAGACTTTTAGATTTTGCCTTAACTTGATTAGCACTTAAAACTGACCAATAAAAAGTTTAGCATTTCCACATAAGCCCGCCGCTAAAATAAGTAGTAGAGCTGACATAATCTAAAACTTAACAATTCGTGAATATACTAATCTATGCCAAATTATCTAAATTCCCAATTTCCAATTTACAACAGAAATTTTCATTAAAAAATATAATATAATTATGGATGGTCTCATGGGGGGAATAATCATGTTTAAGAATGATGATGAGAGTGTGTATCATCGGCTTCTTTAAATTGGTATTTGCTTTTGGGTAATGCCACATCCCGATTTGCTTTTTGAAAAGGCCGAAGGACAGGGACTAATGAATATTTTACTATTCCTTTATGTACATTATGGGGTTGAGGATATAGTAAATAAAAGGGATCTTCAGGATGCTGAGAAGCCTATATGGCTATAATCATTCCTCGTTTCATCTCTTCTTTTTTCTTTTTTCGGTTGAAGGAAACTTGCCCAGTGTCTTGTACATCTATTTTATTTATTCTTTTTTGGAGAGTTTCAAAAAGTTTTAGATAGATGGCCTTTGTATACCTTCCATGTACATGGATTTTTTTACATACATTAGCTGTCAATTACTCAACCGTTAATATCAAACCTGAATCACATATTCGATACCTTACATTTCAGCAATTACTCTGAAATAAGCAACAGTTAACATCAAACATAGATTACATTTTTGAAACCTTAAATTTCAAACTTGGACTATGTCAAGCTCAAAACTAGTTTGAACCCAACTAGGCAATAAATGGTGATTAGGGAGTTACACAATACTTGGAGAAGAAAAAAAATTGAGAGCTAAACAAATGGATAAACAATCCTTTTTAATTCTTTTCATTCATAAATATAAAGCGAAAAACAATACAATTATTCTCTTATATAGAGTAGTTTATCATGAACCAAATACTCTAGTATACACTGTAGCGAACTTACGGTGCCATGTGCTGGCTATTTCTAGAAAGGTTTAACTATCTAACAAACCTACAACTATCTTTTTTTATTAAAATGGTACATCATCCAACCATAAATCACAAAAGTTAAATGTAAATGATAGTTTAAATATGGGATGGAGCCGGAAGTTTACATTTGACCTAATACAGAAGAGTGTGAGTTGAGGTATTACATTCACTGTAATTCCAGAGTCTATAATATACTACAAATGAGTAGGATGGCTGTTCAAGTTTGGGTCAAATTTGAAAACCGATAGAAGTGTATCTGTGTATGTATGAACTGCATTTAGCAACATAGAATTACAATACTTTGTACAGTGTGTGCAATAATTTGACTAACTTTAATTTTCCTGCCCCTAAATATCCAAAACTAACACCCTTCCTTCATATCCACAAGACCCGCATAAAAAAAAAAAAAAAAAAGACAAAGACAAAGCAAAAAAGACAGCTAATTAAGGGCCCAAAAAAGGTTATGTTTGAATTACACCCAAATAGCTGTCAAGTAAACTACAATCATGATTAAGAGTAAATAACAAATTGAAAGATCAAGGTGTGTCGGATTGAAGAAAACAAAGGGATGAATAGCAGTAAAATAGAAACGGTGATACAATCAAAGCATAAAATGTAAAGTGATAATCCAACAAACAGAACAGTAATGGAATGCCGATTGGAAATATACATAAGTAGGCTTTTATTCGAATCAGCTTATAACTGACCTGTCGGCATGTTTACGGATAGATAGCTTTGATATTCGGATGATCGTGGGAGACTTGTATTCTGTTCGTTTTTCTCTCCCTCCTCTTTACTTGCACAAAAGGGCAATGCCAGTGGAAATATTATATATTGAGAGGGATATACATAGAAGTTTAAAAAACTCCAATTAATTAAAAGATGATAAAACAAGAATAACAGAGTAGTTAATTAATACTGTCGTCGTGACACAAACTATGTTTATGTCATAACCGATCTAAACCACTCCTTTAAATAGCATTATTTTATTAAAATTATGTTAATTTAAAAATTCTTTTAAAATATAAAATAATATTAAAATAAAGTGATCTCACTTAATTTTTTTTTTTTTATAAAAATATCGTCTGTGTTCCCACTTATTTTTTAAAACGACTTTAGTTTTAATAAATAAATGTTATTTAAGAGAAAGTGTTATTTAAGATGAGTGATTTAGATTAGTCCTCATATTACTTGTGTAACACAAAATTATTAGTATAAGATATACGTATTTAAAATTAATAAGTGTTAGATGATAATAAATTTTTATAATTAAAATTTTATTATACCATTAATTAGGCCTGGCAAAATATAATTATGGGTTGGTTTTGATTTTCAAAATATGGTTATAGTTCTATTTAAGAACTAAAATCATATTAACCATTTTTAATATGGATAATATGAGTTGGAACCGTATGGTTATGGTTAAAAACCATATTAACCATTTTAATATTGTTATGGGTTCTACGAAGACCTGATTTGACACTAATATTATGTGATTATGTATATACCCCTTACCCTCACCCCACCCCACCCCACTACCACTAAAATAATAATATTATGTGATTATGTATATATCCCTTATCCCCCACCCCATCCCAACCTAACCAAACTAAAAATAATAATATTATGTGATTATGTATATACCCCTTACCGTCCACCCCACTCCACCAAACCAAAAATAATAATATTATGTGATTATGTATATACCCCTTACCCCACCTCCACTCCCACCCCACCCCACCCCCCCTCCCCCTCCCTCCCAACCTAACTAAACCAAAATAATAATATTATGTGATTATGTATATCACCATTCACTAGTCCCCACACCCACCCCACCCCACCCCACCCCCACCCCACTCCACCAAAATAATAATATTATGTGATTATATATATACCCCTTACCCCACCCCCCACTTCCACCCCACCCCCACCCCCACCCCACCCCCACCCATCCACCCATCCACCCCACCCCCCCCCACCCGTCCCCCACCCCACCTACCCACTCACCCCAATCCCCCCCCACCCCCCCCCACTCCACCCCCACCTACCTACCCACACACCCTACCCCACCCCCCACCTGATCCCCCACCCACCCCACCACCTCCCACCCCACCCACCTACCTACTCACCCCACCCCCACACCAGTATCCCCCACCCCCACTTACCTACCCACCCCACCCCACCCCAACCACCCACACACCCAACACTCCCTCCCAAAAAAAAATGATATTAAGCGATTATATACCCACACCCCTACCTACCTACCCACCCCACCCCACCCCACCCCACCCACCCACCCACCCAACCTCCTCTCAAAAAATGATATTAAGCGATTATGTATACCCCACCCACCCCTACCCACCTACCCCCATCCCCCCACCACCACCCAAAAAAAAATAATGTGTACACCACCCACCCTACCCCCACCCTAATCCACCACTCTCTGTGACGTCCCAAAATAAGAATACATCACCTATTCCGAGTCGCCAAATACATGGTGCAGAATAAAATACAATCTTAATTATACAACAAGAGAGCTTTGAGAGTTTAAATACAAATATTGTCTTACAGGCAATATCCACTCTCAAATAGAGTCCTCGTTACATTTATTGTCACACTATATATATGCGAATAGTGAGGACTACTAGCTAATACTATCATTCTGGACCATCACTCTATTTCCCCGACTAAATCCCAAATTTACGTTCTCATTTTTCCAAGAGAACGGTGAAAGAAAGGTGAGCTCAACTAGCGCGATAAGAAATATTATGACTAAGATAATGCGAATAAAATTATCATTAGTCTTGTACAATATTAAACCGATAATATACAATAGATATCAAGTTTAAGCTGCAATGAATAAAGAATCCATTAAAAGAGTCAAGTAGAGAATAAAATCTACTATCTTTTATGATTTAAAAATATTTTTCATCACTTTTATCGCCGAGACTCAAACATTAAATAATCCACATCATCCCCTTTCTACTGCCGAGGATATTCATCGAGTCGCGACCACAAATTATCCATGCACTACGGGCCAAGGATATTCGTGTATTCATCAATGGTCATGATTATACCAATAATCGTCCATCAATGCACTACTGAGGCCAATGAGGACTTTTATCACATCATTTGTGTAACATTACGTGTGGCGCCCCCAAATTAGGTATCGTCACCCATCTTGGGTCGCCACTTACATGGTACATAAATTCAAATACAACTTACTTAATATAATCACTGCTGTATGCAATACGACATAAATCTATGAGTTTGAATACAAATTTTGTCTACTAGATATTATACAAACTCAAAAAAGAGTCCTCATTACGACTATTATCATCACACTATTTCACGAATAGTGAGGACTACTAATGCTATCCTCTCGGACCATTACTTACGTTCCCGATTTCGTCCCGGTATGTTCTCATTTCACAAGAGAACGGTGAAAGAAAGAAAGGTGAGCTCAACTAGCCCGATAAAAATATTATGACTAAGATAATGCGAATAAATTATCATTAGCCTTCAACAAAGATGTTAAACCGATAAAATACAATGATATACAACCGGTTTAAGCTGCGGTGGAATAAGCAACCCATTAAAAGAGTCGAGTAGAGAATAAAGTCTACTATCTTTTAGGTTTTAAAGGTTTTCATCAATTTTTATTCTTTGAGACTCGACAATAAATAAACCACCACATCTAATCATCCCCATACCACTGGTCCAAGGATTTTCATCAAATTATCAATGGTCATGACTATACCGAATCACCCCCGGTCATAATCATACCAAAACTATCCATCATCGTGCATTACAGTGCCATCGAGGACTTTTGTCACATCATTTATATCAAGTCGTGATTATACCGAATGATCCTCAGTCATAATCATACTAAAGTTCATCTATGCACGTAAGCCAAAAAGATAACATAATATAACATGAGGATGATGACAATGACATAATAATTCAATAAAATAAGTTCAAGAATTATTTAATCCATGAATTATTAACGTCCAAATTATCAACACGAATCTTTGTTTAGATGAGTAAAATTCAAGAATGATCGGGAAGAATATTTCCATGAAAGATCTTTGGATGAAACGCAAATATCGAGGATATTCTACTAATTTCATGGAGTATAGAAGTCAAAGTTTTAACCAACCTGGGAATAATAAAGAATGGAATAACAAAAGAAATCACCGTGCATGCGGTACTTGCATGGACGAGTTATTCCACATAATAATAATAACGGAACCGGTCGTAAAATTCACACCTAATGAGGATGTTCAGCGAGAATAATAAAGATGGAACCGGATCCGGTGTAAAACACACGAATAGGATATTCAATGAATGATAAAGACGGAACCAGTCCTTGTAAAACACACGATGTGGATGTTCCAATGTAATAATAAAAAGCGGAACCGGTCCGGTGTAAAACACCTGACGGGATGTTCCAATGTAATAATAGAAGAATGTCACCAAGTATAGGTAAAGCACGTATCTGAGTTATTCCAATGAGAATAATAAGCGATGGAATAACATAAGGATTTCACCAGTATAGGGTATCTGCGTATCACAGGTTATGTATAGGGTATGCCACTTTTACGAGTTATTCCAATGTAATATGTAAGACCGAATTTTATGAAATAAAAGTATTCAATTTTTATAATTACTATTCATGAGTTACTTATTCACGAGTTACTATTCATGATTCTTATTCACGATTCTTATTAAGCGAGTTCTTATTCACGAGTTACTTATTCACGAGTACTATTCATGAAGCATGATAATTTTTATTTTATTTTTTCGTAAGAAGACACTACTCGATAATGGTTACGATAATTCTTGTTAAAGTATTTTATTGAGTTAATAATTCTTCTAGCGTTGATATTTTATATTCTTTGTTGTTTGATAATTGTCATTACTGCGATTTTTTTTTTTCGGCTAATAATTTATATTATCTGAATAATATTATTAGATAACATTATTGGCAATGTCTAGAAAGTTACATACAGGAGAGGTTTGAATCATCTAATACAATTGGCAGCACCAGAAGAAGAAATTCTTATTGGAAAGCCCTCTTTCCAGGAACCGCACAGGTTGTCAATATTGTGATTACAAATATTATTTGTGAATAATTAATTATTGATTTATATGATGAGGAAAATATTGATTTTATGTGGATATAGATGGAAAAATTTTTAAAATGACAATCGTTGAAAATTAATATTTTATCTTTTTTACGATAAAATAATTCATTTAAATATATTATTTTAATAATATATTAACGGATATATTTTTACAATGAATGTGGGATATATGAGTATATGAGGAGGAAGAGTATTTTTGTGGCATTAAATGTTTAACACATGTTTTGTGTGTTGGTGGACACAATTATTAGTAGAAATTTGATTATAGCACGTAAAATCGCTTGTTTGTGGATTTCTGGTCGATTTTTGTTTGGAATTTGGAAAAACTTTCTTCTGCAAAGTTGTAGAGAATTTAATTTCCTATAAAAACTCATGAGATTTGAATTTTCTGATGAAAGGGCTATTTATTATGAATTATTGAAGTTCAAGCTCAAAAATAATTGATTTTTGGAGTTTAAATTATTTTTATTAAGAAAAACGTTTTTGTATTTTTGGACATCATTAACATGTGTGGCTGGTGTTTTGACCAAAAGGTGGGCTAAGGAAAATTTGTATAATTATATTAATATTATATTAAATTTTCTATTCTTGGGTTAGAATTGAAAATCACACCGTAAAGCTGAAGTTTCTCTCTATTTCTCTCGATATATTGAGCGTATTCTTGTGAGTATACTTTGAGTATTGCTATCTGGTGCAAGTTCATTCAGTTATTCCAAATAAAGATTCTTTTTTTGAGGTAAAGGGATAGTAAGGGATTTTAAGGGTTATTATGTTTTTAGTTTCGAAATTTTCTGAACCTTCAAAAATTCTGGAAAATTTGAAATGATATTTTGATGAGTTTTATGGATTATGTCCAAAATGGTGATTTTTGGATGTATAGATTAAGAGTTATAAATTTTACGGGAAAAGACTATTTTCAAAGTAACCGCTTATAACTCCTTGTGGTTAACTCTAAAATTGATGAAATTTTTATTGGGAGTACATCTATATAATATCAGTGTACTCTGTGAATTTTGGAATTTTTGGATAAAAGTACAATTTATGATAAATGTTTAAATATTCAAGGTTTTGGCCATATGAAAAATAGTAAATGATTTTTAAAAATTCTGAGAAAAATATATGTTCAATATGAGACTATATTTTGATCAATCCCAGAAAAGAAATATTTTTGGAACTGATTTGGTATTTTTCATGAAAATGGACTAGTTATGAATAAATGAGTTAAATATGTTATGTGAAGGAAGAAAATTAGAAAATATGATTTTTTATGGCTTGAGAACCATATATGAGGTATATCAGATTTTTGATGAGGGTTTTGGTTATTGGTGATGAAATCTTATGAGTTTGGTATTTTATGATGATTAAATGCATTAATTAGTAAAGTGTAAACAATTTAATTAAATTGTTTATAAGTTTAAGAAATGATTAAAATATTATTATAATATTAATAATATTAGATTATGAGATTTCTAAGTGATTTATAACATTTGGATTAAAGTGTTATAAATATGGATATGAATTTTATTATGAAACTTTATCTTTTAAGTATCGAGGGATTCTTATGCGCGTATCACGGGACTATGTCTGAATCTGAAGTCTTATTCACGAAAAATTGGTTTCTTTTTAACCAAATTATAGTTGATTTATGAATATTACTCTTGAGATTAAATCTAGATGTTTTGATATAACATTCTTATAACCCTAATGATGATATTTCTCTTTTGACTTGAGTGTAAAGATGGGTAGATTATTGGTATGATCGTGACCATGGGTTTCTTTTGCCGATGGGGAAAAAGTTGAATCAGGTATTTGGTATGATCATGACCATTGAATTTACAATTGAATATTTTTAACTTAAGTCTGCAAAGGTGAATTGATCAACATGGTTATAATTATTGTTATATAACTTCTGAGATGATTATGTATTTCTTTGATATATGAATATCTTTGGCTCGTTGTACAGATGACACATTGTTGAATATCTTTGGCACATGTGCAAAGATGAATTATTGATGAATATCTTTGGCTCGTCTTTGCAAAGATGACCATTATTGAATATCTTTAGCACGTAGTGCAAAGATGAATTATTGATGAATATCTTTGGCTCGTCTTTGCAAAGATGACTTTTGTTGTTGAATATCTTTAGCTTTGTAGTGCAAAGATGAATTATTGATGAATATCTTTGGCTCGTGTCTGAAGATGACTGTTGTTGAATATCTTTAGCTTGTGGTGCAAAGATGAATTATTGATGAATATCTTTGGCTCGTAATGCAAAGATGACTGTTGTTGAATATCTTTGCTTTGTAGTGCAAGATGAATTATTGATGAATATCTTTGGCTCGTAATGCAAAAGATGACTTTGTTGTTGAATATCTTTAGCTTTGTAGGGCAAAGATGAATTATTGATGAATATCTTTGGCTCAGTAATCTGAAGATGACACATTGTTGAATATCTTTGCTTTGTAGGTAAAGATGAACTGTTGATGAATATCTTTTACCCGTGGTGCAAATGAATTTATTAGTATGATTATGAGCAGGCTGCGTGATTTGGTATAACCATGATATTTGATGTTTCGGTAAAGGCAGTGATGAAAATTATCTTCATCACCGGATGAGAAGAGAATTTAGAATCACAATTATGATTATGAGTTATTAATATGATTGTGGAAAGGAACTGTTGATTGATGTTACGAGGGATAAAACATTGTTGGTGGACTTTTAACGTGGAAGACAATAGACTTTATATACTATTTTGACTCTTTTAATGGATTGCTTTCGTCATTTACTAACTATGGTTGAAAAGTTTTATCATCTACCGTATGTTCTAAATCTACGATTTATTCTTGATGAAGACTATTGATAATTTATTTATCTTTAGTCATAATATTCTTTCTTGAGCTAGTTGTGCTCACCCTTTTGTTTCACAATTCCTTTCGGGTAATAAAAGTGTAGTTGGGTTGAGCGAGAGATAACAAGGGAATAGAGCGGTGGTCTATAGTTGTTGAGGTTCTCCTAAAAGAGTATGAAAATAATTTTATTGAGGGCTTTAGTGTATTGTATTTTATACATCATTTAATAGTTATTTTTGGTGAATTAAATAGGGTGAAAGCGAACCCAACTTTGGAAGGGTGTTTTGTCACTATCATACAAGATGTCTAATGACATACAAACTTCGTGTTATCATAAGACATGGTTGTCTTCATCCACTTCTTTGAGTATATATTCTGACAGCACTACTATATGATCTTGGTGTTTGTTTGAAGTATAATTCTCAATTTGAGACGATGGAGATAATGATAGATCAAGAGAAGACTCGCCATTGGGAAGAATATGATAGTAATCTTCTCGCTTTTTTTTTAGGGTCTATTAGATTAACCAAGGATAATTCTATGGCCATATATATTATCTACCGTAACCTAAAAGCATGGCCTCCCATATGCGAAGGTTTCCTGAGCACTTCCCAAAGATTCTACAGGTTTTTGTACCTTTATATAAGGTGTCAATGTGAGGTGTTATCCAAGTTGGTGTCGAGTTACATTTGGTATATATTGGTATCAAACTCACAAAATATGTGTTTGTTGTATTTTGCACTGACAATTGTTGTAATAAAGTTGTAGTTGTTTTTTTCGTACCGTATATTTGGCGACTCGAAATGGGTTGGATGGAATGGACCTATTTTGGGTTCGTTCACGAATAATAGTGAATGGAATAATGAAGTTCTCTTGAAGAAGAAAGAATAACACCCACTACAGTAAAAGAACCGAATATAGAAGTAGTGAAGTAGCGAATACTCTTCTTCTTTCTATAATTTTCTCTCTATAGCTTCTCTCTATAATTTCTCTCTCAGAGTTTCAATGAATTAAATAAGAAAATAATGAAGGAATGAGCTTATTTATAGGAAAATGGAATGCATAATAATAATCCATGAGCGGTCCAGATTGATTTACTTTTAATCTGACGGTCCATATTTAAAGAAAAATCTTTTAAATAAAATATAATATATTCTATTTATATAAAACATTTTACTATGCAAACACTATGCAATACTATGCAAAACACTATACAAAAATACTATGCAACACTATGCATAATAAAATATAATATATTTTATTTATAGAATAACTTTAATAAAGTATTCTATTTTATATAAAAAAGATGTTTACATTTTATTACGTTAATAATACTGAATAAAACAAAACGTCATTATCGCTATAATAATTCATATTATTAATCGACAATAATGGAATCAAACCGGTGACTTCTCACATAAGCATCAATAATCAATACCGTGGTGTATTATTCTTACACGACATCGTATTCTTTTACTTTTCTCTGAGTAGTTCAACAAGAACTACGGTAAAACTTCCGTCGTTATTTCAATAAAATATTTTTGTCGTTTTCAATCCGATGAATAATTACATTAGGTCCACCAATGATTGAGTAGTTGTACGAATATTCCTCGCTAAACCTAATATTCCCCACCAATCGAATATAATATAACCACTTGCATACTTTGCAAAATTTATAAATACTACCCACAACTATAATATTATCTCAAATTCACACTATAATATTAAAAATTATTTCGACTAAATTTAAATCTTTATTGATAAAATCTGGGGTCTCACATTACGGTCATGATTACACCGAATAATCCCTGGTCATAATCATACCAAATCCATCTATGCACTACAGGCTACAGATGACTTTTAAAAAAATATAAACATGAGGATGATGACAATGGTATAAGAATTCAATAAAACAAGATCACGAATTAATTTATTCAGGAACTAATAACGTCCAAATTGTCAACATGATCTTGCTTTGTAGAGTAAAATTCAAGAATGCTCGGAAGAATATTTTCATGAAAAATCTTTGGATGAAGCCTTGAATATCGAGGATATTCCACTAATTTCATGGAGTATAAAGTCAAAATTTTAACCAACCGAGTATAATAAAGAATGGAATAACAAAAGAAATCACCACTGCATGCGATCTTGATAGACAGTTATTCTAACAGAATAATAATAACGGAACCGTGTCGTGAAATTCACACCGAAGCAGATGTTTCAATGAGAATAATAAGTGCGGAATAATAAATAATGGAACCAGTCCCAAGTAAAAACGCCAAAATAGGATATTCCGACAGAATAATAAAGACGGAATAATAAATAATGGAACCAGGTCCGGCGTAAAACGCACAAACAGGATATTTCGACAGAATAATAAAGACGGAATAATAAATAATGGAATCAAGTCCGGTGTAAAACACACAGACATGATATTCCAACAAAATAATAAAGACAAAATAATAGAAGAATGTCACCAAGTATAGGGTAGTCCGCGTATACAAGTTATTCCAACAGAACAATAAAGAAATGGAATAACAGAAGTTCTCTTCTTGAATACAAAAGAAATAACACCCCTTACCGTAAAAGAACTGGATATAAGAGTAGGGAAGTAGCAGAATACTTTTCTATAGTTTCTCTATAATTTCTCTCTCTGGAGTGTCAATGAATTTGTAAGAAATAATGAAGGAATGAGCTTCTATTTATAGGAGAATGGAAGGGCACTGTTCATGGATGAAATAATTCTGCAGATATACGTATCATGTTTTGATATCACACTAATGCAAAAATTCAATCAACCAACCAATAGGATGCAAGCAAAATTAAAAAATAAGACATATATATATAAACACATGCTAAATAAATATATATATATATATATATATATATATCTACCACTTAATTTTTCTCCCCCATAACCAACATCAATCCCCCACCCACCAAAAAAATCAATTCCACTACACTCTTACACATCACTATCACACTACCACTTTCCCACCATTTTCCACTCACACACACATCACACACCTATCACTTTCACATATCATTTTCTCACACCATTTTTCACTCACACTTATAATATTATATATATACACATCACAATCTTTATATACATAATCTCCCTTCCCTATACGTAACTCTCTCGCACCCCCATTTCCAAAATCAGTTTTTCAACACATATGGGCCCCACCTTTAAATAATTTTTACCGATTATTTTGAAAAATGGGTAAATGAAGATTCATAAAATAAGCAAAACTTACACAAATACCTCATAAAAATCACATTAATAATTTTAACAACATTTATCACCTTTATTATAATTCACAATATTAATCGACTGTGTCGTTCCTGGGAAAGAGGGGCTTTCCAATAAGGATTTCTCCTATTCAAGCCATGATTAGGTGACCAAACCTCTCCTTAGCGAACTTACAGATATCGTTAATATTGCAATTTATAATATTAATAACTCTGTCATTTCAATTATTAATTTAATAATATATAAAATATCGACAATAATTGAATCAAATAACGTGAGATCTTATCAACAATTACTATAGCAATAATTGAACAAAAGCGGTGACTTCTCACGTAAGCATTAATAATCAATACCGTGTCTTACTTACGCAACCACGCCAGACATCTTTGTACTTTTACTACCGAGTAGTTCAACAAAGATTAATCAGTAAAACTTCAGCCGTTATTTTCAATAAAATATTTTTGTCGTTTTCTCGATCCGTGAAATGATAATTCCGTTAATGAGGGTCCACTTAATGATTGTGCCGTCGTATGAATATTCCCCACAAAATAATATTCACGACCAATCGAATATAATACAACAACTTGCATACTTTGCAAAATTTATAAATACTACCCACAACTATAACATTATATCAAATCCACACCATAATATTCAAAAAAATATTTCGAGAAATTTAAATCTTTATTCATAAAATATGGGGTCTCACAATCTCCCCTCCTTATGGAATTTCGCCCTCGAAATTTACGTACGCATTACACGGTATGTCGAGCAGATGAGGATACCTTGACTTCATTTCGATTCTAACTCTTGAGGTATAACCTCGAGTGTTGAATACGATTCTTCTTATTCAAGATTTTAACACGCTTCTCCTCAAATGTTAAATCATCCGCTATCTCGTCCGGATCTAAATCAATAATGTGGTTCGTCGTCCACATATTTACGTAACATCGATACGTGATAAACGTTATGAACACGCAACATATTTGGCGGTAAAACGAGCCTATAAGCCACAATTCCTACTCGATCTAAGATTTCAAATGGCCCAATTAAATCGAGGGTTTAGATTTCCTCTCTTCATTGATTCTTGCTTCTATAATAACGCCCTCTTGAACCTTCTTCTTCACATTCATCAGATTCGGGTGTGTAGCTTGAGCGGCTTTAACTTGATCGATTAAAGTCGATTCTACTCGTATATTTGTTATCTTCACGTGGGTTCGTATATTCGCACTTGTAATCGCATACGATCTTCTATTCAACACGTCAGCTACCACGTTTGCTTTTCTACGATGATATTGAATGGTACGATCGTAATCTTCAATGTACTCAGCCAACGTCTTTGGCGCGTATTACGTTCATTTTAGTTGAAGAAATATTTGAGGGTTTTAGAAATGAGGTTTTGTTTCAAGTTAATACAAAATTTGATTTCACGCTTTAGGGTAGGCTAAGAAGTCTTCAAGAATACGTCAAGAAATTTATTAACGATAGAATTATCATTCAAAACTGTGACTCTCATCTAAGACTTGGATAACACGTCACATTGATACCTATCAACTTTCCATCGTCATTCACAACGTCTCCTACGAAAAGTCTGGCTTCGGTGCATTCCACACAAGGAAGTCAACAACGAAAGGATCGGGGCTCTTTACTTATGGCTTGATATGACAATGATTGACTTTAGTGGTTTGGTTACTATGAATTCGCATAACAGGTTGGTTAGGAGTATGAAAGCTAACAACCTTACAAAAACATGAAGAGTAGTTAACCAATCGATTCCTAAAATCACATCAAATGCAAGTATTTTTAAAGAGATACGATCGACAGGTAACGTGAAAGTGTTGATTTGAATCAAACAAGATTTATAAATAGTAGAGGTAACGAAGGTTTCTCCCAACAGAGTTTCAACAGATAAATCAAAGTCTAATTTCTCCGGAGACAAATTTAAACATTGAACACAACTAAGTGAAATAAAAGAGTGAGTAGAACCGGTATCGAATAAAGTATAAACTTCGCAAGGGTTTATGATTAGCTTACTCGTGATAACTTCATTTGGGTTCCTCACTTGTTGGGAAGTCGTGACAACCGCTTCTCCTTTGAACTACCAAAGCTTTGACTTATGCAGGGTAGCATTTGGTGTCATCACTATCGTTGGAATTGACTTTTCTATAGGGCATATTCCACCTCAATCGCTTCATCGTATTCTCGATTCATGATCCGAATCATCAATCTTGATCCATATCGAATTGAGATTGACCACTCTGTCATGCAGGTAATTCAAAACTTCGATGTTGGGTTCTTCCAATTCTTTGTCCAAAAAGAGAAATGTATATCATCTATTTTAGCCTTTTTGGATCTGGACGTCTCTTTTACAATATCAACATGTCGTGCGGCTTTTACCCACGCATCCTTCATTCTCACTCGTTCAGTTGTTTCTTCTTTCAGCTGATCTTTGATATTTGAATTCTCATATTCCAACTTTAATATTTTATACCCTGCCAAAGCGTGATTTTGTTCGAGCATCACATATCGGGTAACACAATTTTGAATTGTTGCATCCCTTTGCTCCATGTCCGCTTGCCGTTCTTCAACCTGTTCTTCTAGCTCACGAATACGATCTCGCAATTCTACATTTTGGTTAAAAAATTCTTCAAATAAATTCTCCTCGGGTTCCTCTTCTTCCTCACTCTCAAGCTTCTCCTCTGCATGACTAAGCTCTAAATGCAACTATTAATTCTTCCCTCACCACATGAATATCTCTAATTCCTTCTTCGTTTGATATTACATTATCCTGGTTGGTGATTAGAGGTGTCTCCACGGTCTCATTCACTCCATTGTTGACATTTCCAGCTGCCATTTTCAAATACTGCCACAAAACAAGGGTTAAATAACATATTTCATATTATCTCTATACTCTGACTGACCAATAAAATAACAAGTAAACTTAGGTAAGTCATACTATCGAAGGAATTCTCCGTCTCTCCCCTCCTAATTCTTGTCTCACATCTTAGCCAGGGATCATATCCTAAGCTTTGATATTAAATAATGATGGCCCCCAAAATAGGAATACATCACCTATTCGAAATGCCAAATACATGGTATGAGAATAAAATACAATCTTAATTATACAACAAGAGAGCTGTGAGTTTAAATACAAATATTGTCTTCTAGACAATATCCACTCTCAAATAGAGTCCTCGTTACATTTATTGTTACACTATATAATAGAATAGTGAGGACTACTAGCTAATACTATCATTCTGACCATCACTCCATTTCCCGGCTAAGTCCCAATTCTACGTTCTCATTTCACGAAGAGAATGATGAAAGAAAAGGGTGAGCTCAACTAAGCGCAAGAAGAAATATTATGACTAAGATAATGAGGAATAAATTATCATTTGTCTTCAACAATGTTAAACTGATAATATACAATAGACATCAAGTTTAACTGCAGCGGAATAAGCAATCCATTAAAAGAGTCAAGTAGAATAAAATCTACTATATTTTATGATTTAAAAATATTTTTCATCACTTTTATCGGAGAGACTCGACATTTATTAAATAATCCACATCATCCACGCACTACTACGGCGAGGATATTCATCGTGGTCACGACCATAAATTATCCATTACATGCTACGGGCCAAGGATATTCGTGTATTCATCAATGGTCATGATCATGTCAATAATTGTCCATCAATGCACTACAGGCGAACGAGGACTTTTATCACATCATTTGTAACATTACCATGATTACACAAGATAATCCCCCATCATAATCATACCAAGTCCATCTACGCACTACAGCCACGTAGATGACTTTCAACAAAATATAAATATTATCTTCTGCACAATATCTATGTGAGACCCCGATTTTTATCAATAAAGATTTAAATTTTGTCGAAATAATTTTTAATATTATAGTGTGAATTTGAGATAATATTATAGTTGTGGGTAGTATTTATAAATTTTGCAAAGTATCGCAAGTGGTTATATTATATTCGATTGGTGGTGGGAATATTCGATTTAGCGGGGAATATTCGCATAACTACTCAATCATTGGTGGACCCCTAGCGAATGTAATTATTATTTGGATCGAGAAAGCGACAAAAATATTTTATTGAAATAATTGGCGGAAGTTTTACCGTTAATAATCGCTGTTGACTACTTTCTTAGGTAGTAAAAGTATACAAGAATATCGTGTGGTTGCAAAGAAGACACCAGTGTGATTATTGATCTTTATGTGAGAAGTCACTCGGTTTGATTCCATTATCACATTAATAATATGAATTATTATAATGATAATGACGCTTTTGTTTTATTCATTATTATTAACGTAATAAAATGTAAAACATCTTTTATATAAAAATGTAATCTTTATTAAAGTTATTCTATAAATAGAATATATTATATTTTATTATGCATAGTATTGCGTAGTGTTTTTGCATAAGGTTTTCGCGTAGTGTTGCGTATAAGATTTGCATAAGAAAATATTTTTATATAAATAGAATATATGATATTTTATTTAAAAGATTTTGCTTAAATATGGACCGCCGATTAAAGTAAATCAACTGGACCGCTCATGGATTAATTACTATGCATTATTTTCCTATAAATAAGCTCATTCCTTCATTATTTTCTTACGAATTCACCGAAACTCTGAGAGAAATTATGAGAGAAGCTATAGAGAAAAAATCTATGTATAGAAAAAGAAGAGTATTCTGCACTTCACTTACTTTTGATATCCAAAGGTCTTTTTACTACGGTAAGGGGTATTATTTGTTGTACATCTGTAAGGATATTATTCTTTTCAGATTCAAAAAGAGAACTTCGTTTATTCCATTTCTTTATTATTCTCATTTGAATAACTCAGTATATGTGGTTTACCCTATACTTGGTGACATTCTTCATTATTCTCATTGGAACATCCTGTTTACGTGTTTTTTACAATTTGACCGGTTCCGTCTTTATTATTATTCTGTTGGAATATCCTGTCTGTGTGTTTTACACCAGACCTAGTTCCATTTTTATTATTCCGTCTTTATTATTCTGCTTAATATCACATCGTCTGTTTATCTATACGCCTGTCGCTTTCCATCATTTATTATTCGCATTTATTATTCTCATTTGGAACATCCTCGTCGGTGTGAATTTCACACCGACCGGTTCCGTTATTATTATTCTGCTGGAATAACTCACACTGTCTGATCTATCGCGCATGCATGGTGATTTTTTTTTGTTATTCCATTCTTTATTATACCCAGTTAGTTAAAACTTTGACTTATATACTCCATGAAATTAGTAGAATATTCTTGATATTTCAAGGCTTCATCCAAAGATCCTTTCATGGAAATATTCTTCTCGGTATTCTTGAATTTTACTCTACAAAAAAAGATTCGTGTTGACAATTTAGGCGTTAATAATTCTGGATAAAATAATTCTTGAACTTGTTTTATTGAATTCTTATATCATTGTCATCATCCTCATGTTTATATTATGTTGAAAGTCATCATGGCTGTGGTGCATAGATGGACTTGGTATGATTATGACCAGAGACTATTCGGTGTAATCATTACCGTAATGTTACAAATGATGTGATGAAAGTCATCTTTGGCTTACGTGCATAGATGGACTTAGTATGATTATGACCAGGATCATTCATAATCATGACGACTGTTATAAATGATGTGATAAAAGTCCTCGATTGGCACCGTAAAAGCATTGATGAATAGTTTTTGGTATGATTATGACTGTGGTTTATTCGGTATAGTCATGACCATTGATGATTTAATGAAAATTCTTGACCGTGGTATGTGGATGATTAGATGTGGTGGAATATTTATTAAAGTCGAGTCTCAAATATAACAAAGATGATGAAAACCTTTTAAAACTTAAAAGATAGTAGACATTATTTTCTACTTGACTCTTTTAATGGATTAGATATTCATTTAGCTTAAACCGGTTGTTTCATTGTATTTTATCAATTTAACATCATTGAAGGCTAATGATAATTTATTCGCATTATCTTAGTCATAATATTTCTTATCGGGCTAGTTGAGCTCACCTTTTCTTTCACCGCTCTCTCAGAAATGAGAAACATAAATTTGACGAGCCTGGGGAAAGGAGTAATGGTCCGGAGGATAAGATTAGTAGTCCTCACTATTCGTGAAATAAAGTGTGATAATAGTTGTAATGAGGACTCCTTTTGAGTTTATATAATATCTAGTAGACAATATTTGTATTCAAACTCACAGTTTATGTCGTATTGTACACGACAGTTATATTAGTAAGTTGTATTTGAATTTATGTACCATGTAAGTGGCGACCCAAGATGGGTGACGTATCCTTATTCATCATTAATATTATAACTCACAATATTTAACAACCATGTCGTTTCCGGAAAGAGGGGGCTTTCTAATAAGGATTTCTCCCTATTGGCGCGCAATTAAGTGACCAAACCTCTCATTGGCAAAACTTCTAGACATTGTAAATATTGCAATTTAATAATATGAATAACTTTGTCGTCTCAATTATTGATTTAATAATATATCATATAATGCAGATGATACTGTGACAATAATCGAATCAATAATATGAGAGATATGATGCAGCAATTACTATAGCAATAATTGAGTATAACTGAATGACTTATCACGTAAGCATCAATAACCAATACCGTGTGCTATTATGCAACCACGCGTATTACTGTACTTTTACTACCGAGTAGTTCAACAGTTTTAACGGTAACTTCTGCGGTTATTTTCATAAAAATAATTACATCATTTTATTACTACGACAATAATACTTGGTTGTGGGTTCACTAATGATTGTCTTGTCGTATGGATATTCCCTTTACAAAAGAATATTTCCCAATTAAATGAATATTTTATAACAACTTGCATACTTTGTAAAATTTATAAATACTACCCACAACTATAACATTATATCAAATCCATACCATAATATTCAAAAAAAATATTTCGAGAAATTTAAATCTTTATTCATAAAATTTGGGGTCTCACCTTATGGCTATGGATTCTCTTCGGCCAAGGGAGCAAAAATGAATTGTTTTATGGCATGATCAGGACCGTTGATGAAAACATGATTATCTTTGGCCCGTAGTGCATGGATAATTTGTGGTCGTGATACTAAATAATATCCTCGGCCCAGAAAGTGCGGGGGATGATTTGATGATGTGGATTATTTATTAAGTTGAGACTCAGCGATAAAAGTGATGAAAAACTTTTTAAATCATAAAAGATAGTAGATTTTATTCTCTACTTGACTCTTTTAATGGATTGCTTGTTCCGCTGCAGTTAAACTTGATGTCTATTGTATTTTATCGGTTTAACATTGTTGAAGACTAATGATAATTTATTCTACATTATCTTAGTCATAATATTTCTTCTTGGGCTAGTTGAGCTCACCCTTTCCTTCACCGTTCTCTTCGTGAAATGAGAATATAAATTTGGACGAGTCTGGGAACCGGATTGACGGTCTAGATGATAACATTAGTAGTCCTCACTATTCTATTAAATAGTGTGATAATAAATGTAATGAGGACTTATTACGAGAGTGGATATTGTCTGTAAGATAATATTTGTATTAAAACTCACGACTCTCTCTTGTTGTATATTAAATATTGTATTTGATTCGTACTACCATGTATCTGGCGACTCAAGATGGGTGATGTATACCTATTTTTGGGGCGTCCACAACAGGTATCAAAGCTTAGGATATGATCCTGGTGAGATGTGAGACAGGAACTAGGAGGGGAGAGACGGGGAATTCCTTCGCTAGTATGACCTACTTAAGTTTATTTGGTATTTAATTGGTTGGTCAGAGTATAGAGATAATATGTGATATGTTAATTAACCCTTGTTTTGTGGCAATATTTGAAAATGACACCCAAGAATGTTGAGAATAGCAATGGAGCATAAGAGACCGTTGAGTCTCTATATATCAATAATCAGGATAATGTGCATCAGGAAGGCGATAATCCTCCTGTAAACAACAACACTGACCAAATAATGAACGATGGAATGTTCAAAGGCTTTATGCAATTCATGCAACAACAGGTAAGAGAGACTCATGTTCAAAATATAGGTGGAAATAATGGCAACTCACGGTCGGTCACCGCTAAACAGTTCAAGGAGTTGGGACCACTAGAGTTTTTGGGAAATCCAGAACCACTTAAGGCGGAGACATGGTTAAAGCTGATCACCAAGATATTTGATGTATTGGGATGCTCAGAGGAGCAAAAGGTTCCATTTGCCACCTTTATGTTGCGCGTGAAGAAGCAGACATCGTGGGAATCAGAAAAGCACTCCAGATCGACGACTCAAGATGTCTTAAGAGAAGTTCCAAGAAATCATTCAACGACAAGTACTTTTCCGAAAGTATTCGTCACATGAAGGAGGTGGAGTTCATCAAAATGGAGCAAAACAATATGACCGTGTCACAGTACGAGGCTAAGTTTGCCGAGTTGTCTCGGTTTGCATCCCATTTAGTCGATAATGAGGAGCGAATGACTCGAATATTTCTAAGAGGTTTGAAACCCAATATACATCAATACCTTATTTCTCACAAATTTTGTTTATATTCAGATGTTGTGAATAGGGCTCAGTTATTGGAGCACGATAATGAGTCAGTACAACCAAAAGGCAACGACCAACAACACGATAATAATCGTATCGGTGGCAACGATCATTATCGAACAATGATAACCATCGGGGAAATTATCATGCCATTTAATCAGTAACCACTTGGTGGTAATCATGGCTAGGATAATAAAGTGGAAATTTCAAGAAGAGAGGTTCAATAATGATGGAAAAATAGCGGATTAGCTTTGTTTCAAAGGAAGAAGAATCGACCACCGGTCAGATGTTTCAAATCTGACAGAGAGAGGACACATCCGTCCAAACTGTGACGCAAATAATTCAAAGTGTGTTTTAATTACGGAAAAGAAGGTCACCTAGCTCGATTTTGTCGTATGGTGAAGTCAAGTCCAAATTGGGATGGTGATGCCAAAGGATGTCCCAGAATAAGCCAAAGTTCTAGTGGTTTAAGAGAGAGTGTTTTTTTTTTCGTGATGAGAAACCTGAATAAAATTATCACGAGTAAGTTAATCATAAACTCTTGTGAAGTCTATACCGTGTTAGATACCGGTTCTACTCACTCTTTCATTCCACTTAGTCGTGTTCAATGTTTGAATTTAAGTCTGGAGAAGTTAGACTTTGATTTATCTGTTGAAACTCAGTTGGGAGAAACCTTCGTTACCTCCACTATTTATAAATCTTGTTTGATTCAAATCAACACTTTCACGTTACCTGTCGATCTTATCTCTTTGAAAATACTTGCCTTTGATGTGATTTTAGGAATCGATTGGTTAACTACTCATCATGCTTTTAATAAGGTTGTTAGCTTTCATATTCTAACCAACTTTGTCATGAATTCAAACAACCAAACCACTAAAGTCAATCATCATCATATCAAGCCATAAGTAAAGAGCCCTGGTCCTTTCGTTGTTGACTTCCTTGTGTGGAATGCACCGCCCGGACTTTACTTTCCGTAGGGACGCCTGTGAATAACGATGACAAGTTGATAGGTATCAATGTGACGTGTTATCCAAGTCTTGGATGAGAGTCACGATTGTGAATGATATTTCTATTGTTAATAAATTTCTTGACGTATTTAGAAGACTTCTTCGCCTACCCTGCAGCGCGTGAAATCAAACTTTATCGACCCCAAAGACAAAACCCATTTTAAAACCCTTAAATATTTTTTTCAACTAAAACGAACGTAATATGCGCCAAAGACGTTGACTAGAGTCATTGAAGATTACGATCGTACCATTCAATACCATCGTGGGAAAAGCGAACGTGGTAAATGACGCTACCGAAAGGTAAGATCATATGCGTTTATAAATGTGAATATACGAACCTACGTGAAGATAACGAATATACTGAGTAGAATCGACTTTAATCGATAAAGTTAAAGCCGCCAAGCTAAATACTCGAAATATGAATGTGAAAAAAAAAGTTCAAGAGGGCGTTATTCTAGAAGTAAGAATCGATGAAGAGAGGAAATCTCAACCCTCGATTTTATTGACTCATTTGAAATCCTTGATCGAGTAGAAACTGTGGCCTATAGACTCGTTTTACCGCCAAGTATGTCGCGTGTTCATAACGTTTTTCACATATCGATGTTACGTAAATATGTATTCAACACTCAAAGGTTATACCTCGAGAGTTAGAATCGGACGAAGTGTCCTCATCTGTTTGGCATACCAGGTACGTACGTAAATTTCGAGGGCGAAATTTTATAAGGAGGGGAGATTGTAAAATCCCAAATTTTACGAATAAAGATTTAAATTTCTTGATTTTTTTTTTGAATATTATGGTGTGGATTTAATATAATGTTATAGTTGTGGGTAATATTTATAAATTTTGCAAAGTATGCAAGTTGTTATATTATATTCGATTGGTGGGGAATATTCTTTGTGTCGGGAGAATATTCGATGCGGCAAGACAATCATTAGTGGACCTCACAATGTAATTATTGTTTGATCGAGAAAACGACAAAATATTTTTTATGAAAATAACGGTGAAAGTTTTACCGTTAATCTTTGGCTGAACTACTTTATTAGTAAAAGTATAAAGAATACGTGTGGTTACATAAGAGTAGCACACCTGATTGATTATCGATGCTTACGTGAGAAGTCACCCGGTTTTGTTCAATTATTACTACAATGAGTTCTTTGACAAGTATCTCACGTTATTTGATTCAATTATTGTTGATTGTTATATATATATATATATATTATATATATATATAAGTTTTTTATTAAGTATTATTAATGTAATAAAATGAAATTTTTTTTATATAAAACATAATACTTTTATAAAGTTATTCTATAAATAGAATATATTATATTTTATTATGCATAGTGTTGCGTAGTGTTGCGTAGTAAAATCTTTTTATATAAAATGTAATACTTTTATAAAGTTATTTGTTTTATTAGATTATAAATAGAATATATTATATTTTATTTAAAAGATTTTGCTTTAAATGGGGAATCGTCCGATTAAAAGTAAATCAATTTGGACCATTCATGAATTAGTTACTATCAATCCATTCTTCTATAAATAGAAGCTCATTCCTTCATTATTTCTTACGAATTCACTTTGAAACTCAGAGAGAAACTATAGAGAAAAGAAAGAAAAGTTTCTACTACTTCTTCACTTCTTATATCCAGCTTCTTCTATAAGGTAAGAGATATTATTTTCTTTCAATACTGTAAGGGGTATTATTTCTTTCAGATTCATGAAGAGAACTTCATTATTCCATTATTTATTATTACATTGGAATAACTCGTATATCTGTGATCTCACCCTATACTTGGTGAAATTTTTTCATTTATTCCATTCTTTATTATTACATTGAATATCTCATGCACGTGCGTTTACGCCGCACACGGTTACATCTTTATTATTACATTTGGAATATCCCGTATCACATGCGCTTTCTGGCGGACCGGTTAGATTATTTATTATTCTGCTGAATAACTTTGTCATCAAGCACCGCATTTACGGTGATTTCTTGTTATTCCATTCTTTATTATTACATTGGAACATCCTGTCGCTTGCTTAATTTTCACCGACCGGTTCCGTTATTTATTATTCTCATTGGAATAACCTCATACATGCAAAATCTACCGCATGATTGGTGATTTACATTTGTTATTCCGCTTCTTTATTATTACATTGGAATATCACATCCGGTCATGACATTACGCTTTGACCTAGTTCCGTTATTTATTATTCTCGCTGGAATAACACAATACATCACAATCTGCATGCGTGGTGATTTCTTTTGTTATTTCATTCTTTATTATACTCAACATTAAAATTTTGACTTTATACTCCATGAAATTAGTGGAATATCCTCGATATTTGCGGCTTCATCCAATATCTTTTCATGAAAATATTCTTCCGAGCATTCTTGAATTTTACTCTACAAATAAGTATCATGTTGACATAATTGGGCGTTATTAGTTCCTGAATAATTTAATTCTTGAACTTGTTTTATCAATTCTTATATCATTGTCATCATCCTTATGTTTATATTTTGTTGAAAGTCATCTCATGGCACGTAGTACATATATGGACTTGGTATGATTATGACCAGAGATTATTCTAGATAATCATGGCCAGTAATGTTACAAATGATGTGGAAAAAAGTCCTCATTGGCTGTAGTAGTGCATTGATGGACGCTTTTTGGTATGATTATGGCTATGGATTCTCTTCGACGAGGAGCAAAGATGAATTGTTTTATGGTATGATCGGGACCGATTGATGAAAACATGATTATCTTTGGCCGTGAGTGCATGGATAATTTGTGTTCGTGATACTAAATAATATCCTTAGCGTGTAGTGCGAGGATGATTTGATGATGTGGATTATTTATTAAAATTTGAGTCTCAAATGATAAAAGTGATGAAAAACTTTTAAATCATAAAAGATAGTAGATTTTATTATTTACTTGACTCTTTTAATGGATTGCTTGTTCATTTAGCAGCTTAAACTTGATGTCTATTGTATTTTATCGGTTTAACATTGTTGAAGACTAATGATAATTTATTCTGCATTATCTTAGTCATAATATTTCTTCTTGGGCTAGTTGAGCTCACCCTTTCCTTCACCGTTCTCTTGAGAAATGAGAATATAAATTTGGGACGAGTCGGGAACGGATTGACAAGTCAGATGATAACATTAGTAGTCCTTACTATTTTGTTAAATAATGTGACAATGAAATGTAATGAGGACTTATTTTGAGAGTGAATATTGTCTAGAAGACAATATTTGTATTAAAACTCATAGCTCTCTTGTTGTATATTAAAGATTGTATTTGTATTCTGTACCATGTATCTGGCAATCAAGATGGGTGATGTATACCTATTTTTGGGGGCGTCACACATTTTATCTCGTTATTTATTTATATCGAGTATAACAGGTCATAGCTTGCCTAAGCTAAACGCTTCGCCACCTTTCCGCTATCACTGCCAGGCAAAATGAGCTATAGTCCATCATCGCTGAACTTTGATTCGAAGTCCAATTCTTGAAGGTCGACATGGGTAAGTGACAAAGCCTGCATGCCAGCACCACCTTCTATGTCGAAGAGCTCATGCGCGAATTAAAAGTGTTGAAAAGTCATTGCTCTGAACTCACCAATTTGTGAGATAGGCTCCTAAATGAACGAGTCGAGTTGAAAAAAGACAATGAAGGACTTCAGAAGGCTGTAGCCGACCTTCAGAATTAAGTTAACGACACGTACAACAAGATGATGAACTTGATGGATGCTGGCAAAAAGTTGGAGGAAAACTATGAATGAATTATGAAATGAAGTATTCCGTTGATAGAGGCCGCCAGACAACAGATCATCTCTGAATACAAAAAGTCTCATGAGCCGACTGAAGGCATCGTTCGCCTATTTGATTAGGGTTATCAAGATGTTAAAGCCACGATGAAAGAAAGGATGCGAGCGACAAGCCTTAATCCGAAGGTTTTTGACTCCTCAAATGAAAAGGATGAAGCAGAAGATCCTCCGCCAACTACTTAACTACTAGTTTATATTTTTATTACAAAACTTGTAAAAACCTCTTAATGTGCAAACAATCGAAAGAAATGAACATACTTTTGTAAACATAGATTGTCTCGTCAAAATTTATTTAATTGATAAATTGATAAAGTTACATAATTGTAAAATTGAGATAAAGTTACATAACTCATTAAAAGTATTTATGGAGTCGACCTGCGTGCCAAATGTTCTTTGTGTCTGTTCTATAGACGTTGAGACTTTCGGGAATCCTAATGCTCATCCTTAGTATGTATCGAAGAAGATAAGGAAAAGGACTGTATGCCTGCTGAAAAAGTTGTTTCAGGTGTTAGGTGAGATAACAGTATGCCGTGTCAGTGAGTCAGACGGTTGAACGTCAAATTTTTAGGAAGTCACTATCGGTGCTCAGAAATGTGTGATGCATTTAATGCTTCAACGGACGCCTTCAAACGGACATATTTCAAATGCTCTTTTATATATAAATCAAACACATATGCTACAAGTAAGCAAGTACATAACAAAAGACAAAAGCTGAAGAATATTCAACGCTCAATTCTACCTTGCTCTGCTACTCAATTCTTTCGAACACTGCAAGCAAAAACTATCGTTATTAAGGCAAAATGTCTTTTGAACCAAGACACAAGCAAATAGAGGTCTAGTGAAAACATAAATGGTATACAAAATCCAAAACATGGAGTACTTTTTGAATCATATTCACCGTCACATTGCCGAGAGAGAGACACGAAGACAGCTTAAGATCGGAAGAAAGATAAACAACATCTATTTCTCCGAAAAGATGAGAGATATCCTCTCTAAAATAGACATTACTAATAACTAAAAACAATTCCTCTTTCCCCTAATGAGAATAGGTACCCTGTGGAGATGGTGTAATTTGAAAGCAATGATTCGAAATGTTTAGCCCACTTTCACTGGAATTAATTTCTGGAAAATTATCAAATAGAAAACAGTGCTTATTGCATAGAGTGGGTATAAGGAATGGAAAGTAATAATTTGACAAATTAAAAACAAATGTAAAAAGTATGCACCCTATAAACCTTTAAACGGGTTGGGGGCGGTCCGGTGCACCTTTTTTTTTTTTTATCACAATTATGAGAATAATAAATAAAAAATAATAGAACAAGTTTGAATAAAAAACTGTAAAAAAAGTATATTTTTATTGAAAAAACACAGTAAATCAATATATGATAAACTGCACCGGACCGCCCCCAATTACCTTTAAACACATCCATAGGTATGGCTTCCGGTCATCCAGTGCTTCAATGTCCATCTCATGGTCCTGCAAATAATCTGTCTTGAGCTTCAGTACACGTTTTCTATTCTAGAATTTTTTTTGAAGTGGTCTACAGATGCAATAAAACTGTACTGGCACGTTTGTTTTAAGTGGTCGTGTTTCCCCCCTGACAGACCTAAGGTCCATTCCTTCCAGCAAAATTTCAAATCCTCAGTCTTGATTTACCTTTCAAGATTTCTAATAAACTTAAATCAATATATGATAAACTACACCCAAGGAAAATTACCCGTCTAAAGTTCAGTTGATATCATAAAAGAGTGACAAACATCTAAAAACAGCGTTATCAATATAAATCACCGAATGTAAATCTCTTCAACGAATAAACAACATACTCATCATCATGATTAGAAGTATACATAGGAATTGAGCGTAAAAAAGCGAATCTTTGGAAGAATTACCGGTCATGGCTGTGTAATTCTTTTACTTGAAATCCTTTATACCCTTTCTCAAATTTACAGGGTCGAAAACCTATATAGTTGAAGCGGGAGACCACTGAAATTCCTCGAGTTAACAAGGATACGCTCACAGAGAGAGCATGGTACGAGCGTGCTGTTAAATCCAATCAGAATCAATCAGATCCGCTGATTAAAATCACATTCTCATGACCAGAGAAGTATTATGGTAGAGCGGGCCCACTTATACGAACGTGCCTTCGGAAATATATAAGTTAGAACTTACTTATAAGTAAAAAACGTTTGTCAAGTTAATTTATAAGTTAAAAATTAAATTATTAAAATATTCGATTGATAATAACTTATAAATTAAAATCAAATGCAAAATTATTAAAAAAGATATTAATAAAAGAGAGATAAAATATAAAATAAATAAAATAGATATTATATTTAGTCAAATTAATTTATTATATAAATTATTTTAAAATAAATTACAAATACTTATTTATTTAATTTTTGTTTAAAATTCAACTTATAAATAAAAAATAAATTATTTTTGAATAAAAAAATTATAACAAATAAATTATAAATTAATTTGACCAACTTATAAGTTAACTATCTCGTAGAGATAAGTAATGTAATTTTTTCTCCTACCACCTTAATTTTTCAATAAAAATAGTAACCCACAAAATATCTCTCTCATCTGAAGGCTCTTCTCGTCTCAGAAACGGTACGCCGATCTAATTTCAAAACAGAGATAGGCACACACCCCAGTTCATTCTTTCTTCTTTCATCAACTACTTCTGGAGAAATGAGAATAAAAGTGACACGAGACCCTTTTCCTATCTACTAATTATTTCTTCTGTTTTCCCGTTGTTTTTGTTCTCTCTCCAGATCTATCACTCTCTCCTCAATAAACCCTCCATATTTTTAGGTTTTCTCCTCTTTCCTCTGTCCTCTCTCCTTTCTCTGTGATTTTATCTGATTCTTTCGTATTTATTGAATTTTTTATTCTATGTATTCTAATATATATGGGTTTT
Organism: Panax quinquefolius; assembly: GCA_020205615.1. Taxonomy (NCBI): domain Eukaryota; kingdom Viridiplantae; phylum Streptophyta; class Magnoliopsida; order Apiales; family Araliaceae; genus Panax; species Panax quinquefolius. Next base: position 3,977,092 of record CM035156.1, read on the forward strand.
GTGTTGCATGCCGGATTGGAAGTTTTGCTGTTTATTAAATAAGTTTTTTTTCCTATTGTTTTTCGTGATAGGGTTGTTTTATTAGAGTCTGAGCATATGTACATTTGAACATCAAGAAGGGTTTTTGATTATTTTGGGGCTTTTGTCTTGTTCAGGGATGGAGGGTTGAGATTATATTTGGAGATTGTTTCAATGGGTGCTGGTGAAGAGATGGGGATTTCTGGTGAGGCAAAAACAATGGGCATTGATGAGTCGGTGGGTGGGTTGGTTTGGGTTCGCAGGCGGAATGGGTCATGGTGGCCGGGACGGATTTTGGGTGCAGACGAGCTGCCGGAAAATAGTTTGGCTTCCCCGAGATCTGGTACTCCCGTGAAGCTTCTTGGAAGAGAGGATGCAAGCATGTAAGTGCCTGCTTATTGTTATTATTATTACTATTATAATGTCAGTGTTGTAGTTTAGGAGTTGAACTTAATATGGTTTATTCTACGTATTAGGTTGTTTTCTGAAGGAGCTTGGTGCTTATTGTGGCCCTTGTCCATGATTATTGTGAATTTGTGTCGAGAGATGATTTATGTGGTACTGAATAGAGGTGAGAGATAGGTTATGTGGTATTGAATAGAGGTGAGAGATAGGTTATGTCGTACTGAATAGAGGTGTGAGTAGTATATTTATTCTCTTCACTGCACAAATACCTCAGGAGGTGGTGGGGTTTCAATTCTTTCATTTTAGGCCAACTCCATGATTTATTTCACATTATGAATTGTAGATTATTGTAGACTTGCAGTATTCTTGAGATGTATTTACATGTTGTATTTGCTGAATATGTGTTGATTTTGTGTCTTTATTTAGTTATCAAGGCTCTTTGCGGGTAAATATACTGTGGTGGTCATTCTGTTGAGAAATAGAGTGGTTCTTTTGGATTTGTTATGTTATCGGCTGTGGCAGCTATCTGAGGCATAGCTATTTCTAATCTTCTGCAGGGTTAGAGGAATCCTTTTTTTGACTTTTTTTTTTTTGTTATTTCTCCCCTTCTCTGTCTTTTACTTGTTGGCCTTTTTCTTTTTCTTTTTTTTTTGAAATTTTTTGCTTGGTGAACTTCTTCTCATCCTTCTTGGTAATTCTTCGTTTTCAATCATTGAAGTTCTTTTCCTGTCCGAACAAAGAAAGAAATACTGTCTTGGTCAAAATATGCATCAAAACATATCTCACCCACTATAATTTATAGATTAAGTCGGATGTGGTGTGTAAACTAAACATGCTTATTCCATGCACTAAAATGTCCATGAAAAGAGCATATGCCGTCAACTACTAACTACTAAGTAATCCTTATGGCTTGATGAATATGTCAGGCCAGGGATAAATTAAGGAAAAAATAGTTAGTATATTTAGAATTAGATATTTTGTACGCACATGAATTGCACATGGGTGGTTAGTTAGGATATGTGTGTAGGTTAAGAGAGTGGTGTAGGTTAAGAGTATTTACACTTTTTCAACATGTTAGTAGCTATATATATGCGTATAATGGGTGGAGTAGTGATGCACAACAGGCCGACCTGGCCTGATCCAACCTGGGCCTGCCAGGCTTTGGCCGTTGACCAGGCCAGGTCAGGCCTTGACTTTTGACCTTCTAGGCCAGGCCAAGCCAAGCTTGACACAAAAATATACAGCCTGTTAAGGCCTTCGGGCCAGACCGGGCCATGCCTAGCTGTTGGAATTCCACTTTGAACTTCCATACTTAATTTTTGAAAGTAAACTTACTCTTCTCTATTTATAAAACAAAAGTAGGAGAAGAGAGGAATAGTAGGCGATGTGGGAATTTTGGAAAATAAATTTTACTCTTCTTTATTTATAAAACAAAGGTAGGAGAAGAGAGGAATAGTAGGCGATGTGAGACTTCTAAATTGTTATTGGGACTTCTCAACAACAATGAGGTAGCATATACTTATTGCTAGTGCTTCCTTACCAGACCAACATTGCCTTCAATACATTAGCAGATCAATAAACAAACATATATTCGATATGTGGCAAAACATGTACCATGGCTTTCATCTCTAAACAAAGCACCAACATGTACAGAGAGGACTAGTTACTTTGGATGACAAACATCAAAATATGTCAGATTTTGATCTCTAAGATTTTAATTCAGCTCTTGGAAATAATGGGTTGCAGAAACTTCAATATTACATATAAAAGTGAGACAGCCATCCCTTTGGTTGCTAAAATTTACACTTTAGTAAAAACAGATACAATATTAATGTTGTAGAATCTTTCTATATTTCCAAGTCGAACAGAATAAATATATGGTCAAACCAGAAAAGAAGATCTTGATAAAGCCAGAGGATATCTTGGTGCAGCTTTAAGAAAGAAACTAACTCTTCCGGAAACTCTTCCCCGAGTTTCAAAAGCTTGGAAAACTGTTTGCTATTGTACAGTTGTTTAAAAACAAAGTAAGCTATATCCTCCTTTTGGTCCCATGCTCTCATGCTGCACAACAAAACAAAGAGTTTATCAAGGAAAAATTAGACGTTAAAAAAAGATGAGGAAAATGAAGAAGTAAGATGTAGCAACAATGTTTAAAAAGTACCATAAGACTTCTGAGGAGTTCTGAATCATTGAGGTCACATCATATAGTCCACAGTGTTTGATAACCTTCATGGCGGTTGGCAATCGATAATAAACTAGAAGTAAGCTTTCTGAATATTTCATTACTCTCCATCTCCTTTGTAATAGTAGTTTCAATAGAAGTAAAGGAAAGGAGAGTTATTGGAAATATAAACCCATGGATAGTCATGTTGATCAACCCAACAATAGTGCAAAAGATCATTTATAATGATTTGAAGTCTAAAATCTAAGTCCCACATTGAGTTAAACTTGAATTGAACATTACACTTCACACTATAAAAACAATCCTCACCACATTAATTTATCTCTAAATAAATGACCAAGTCCCACATTTAATATTTTCTAAAAGTCTAAGGAAGTGTTTTTCTATAAAAGGTATAGCAAGTATCAGGCCAAACATCATGCTCAAGGCTAGGCTTGAGCCTCGGGCCGGACCAGGCCGGACTATTTTGAAGGCTAGGTTAGGCCAGTTACTAGTCTTAAAATCAAGGTCTGTTCCTAGTCTAGTGGGTCGGGCCTGTCTGGCCCAGGCTTTGACCAGGCCTGGTGTTGACCAGGTCGGACCCAAGCCGAACCAAGGCCAGGTTGCAGGCCTCAGGCCATTTGTGCACCACTAAGGTGGAGTAATAGTCAAGCTTTTGAATATTATGCATTTTATGTATGGGAACAACTTGTTAAGCTTTCTCTCTATCTCTTTGTCTCATGAATTCAGTGAAAAATAATTGAGTTCTCCTTCTTCCTCCCTTATTCTCTGAATTCTCTCTTATTTCTATATCTATTTCTGTTTCTCTCTTATTTTCTGATTAGGCTTTAACAAAGGTCAGACAAATTGGTATCAGAGTTCATGTTCTATCCAAACTCATCGTCTTCTTCCTCTACATCCTCTGTTCTTCTCGATCTTCAACCTCTGATTTCTGCTTCTATACCCTTCTATCTGAATTCTATCTCTTCTACTTTCTTTCAGCCAATGTTCTAAAAGGCGGGCGGGGGCCTAGGCGGAATTTTCGATTCTAAGTCAATTTTAATATTTTATCTTACATTTATCCAAACAAAACAATAATATAAAGCAAAACAATCTATAATAAAGACCTTTGCTTAAAGTTCAAACACATATCTTTAACGTATTAGTTTTATTCATAAACAAGATTGCTATTAAATAATAAAATTTAAAATTTCAAGAATTCAATTCAATATTAAAACTTAAGAAACTAAACATAAATTTAAGAATTATATTGAATTAAACTAAATATTACAAATGTATCATCATTTATATAATTTGAAGTTGGTAAAAGTTCAAAAAATTATAACTATAATAAAATTATCCATTTTGACTTTATCTTGTTCACTTCTTGTTGTGATTTGATATGCTACAATCTACATTATAAATATGGTAAATCATTAGAAAAATAAATATATCAAGATTTGATTTGGGTAGTTATTAATTTTTTTTTATAGAAAAACTCTCCACTTAGGCCTGCCTTGCCCGCCTAGGCCCCGCTCAATTTCATGGAGATTTTTTTTGGCCTAGGCCAGGAGCTGGGGGTCTAGCGCCTAGGTGGGGCCTTGGTGTCCTCCTTTTAGAACACTGCTTCCAGCCTTCAAACACTACCTAGAACCAACACAAAACCATCGGCAACATAAAATAGATCTTAGAGACTGTTTTTCCAGTGTACCTGCAACTCAGCAAACACAAGTGTTACTTCACTTGTTTTAGGGATTAAACACTTCCATCTCGCTCGTTCCTATCACATACAGATAGGCCATTCCATAAAACTCATTTACAACATCACCAGGGGCGGACTCAAAGCCAGGGTAGGGGGCACATGCCCCCACTGGATTTTCAGGAAGCCTCTTCATATATATATATATATATATATACTACAATTATTAATATATTCATAAATTTTAAAGTTTAGTGGAACAAGATAAGTAAAGTACTACAGTTATATTAGTACACTACTATTATATTACTAGAAAAAAGAATATGCTACTATCTTGTTAAAATAAAATACTACTATAAGAACTTAAGTATTTTATTGTCTTGATCAATTTACTTCTCCTAAATACTAAGATGGTAAAAAACAGAGGAGTTACAGTTACTAAAAAATGTGATATTTTTGTAACTATTAAAAATAAGGCTATCATGCAACAATTTCAAGCAACGAAACTTCGAAAAATGTTATTGTAAACAATATTTAAGAATTATTTAATTTTGTGATTTATTTTATTAAATTTTTATTCTTAAGAAAAAAATTTCCGAATTTGACCCCACTGAACTTTCAGGCTGGATCTCACATATTTAATTTATATTTTTCTTGTTCTTCTCTGTCGGTGATTTTTTTTCCAGATTCTATGAATTAGTTGTGTTTGATCTATTTTGATTTGTGTTAGGTGATTCGTATTAAGTTGTTTCAGTCGTAGAGTCTTACAAATTGTTCCAATCGCAGAGTCTAAATTGTAGAGTCTTACAAGTTGTTTTAATTGAAGGGTCTTACAAGTTGTTTCAGTCGTAAATTCTAATAAGTTGTTTCAATCGTTTTACAAGTGTTCTAGTCTACGATCGTAGAATCTTATTAGTTGTTCTAGTCAATAATCGTAGAGTCTTATCAGTTGTTCCAATTTACGATCGTACAGTCTTATAATTTGTTTCCGTCTACGATCGTAGGGTCTTATAAGTTATTTCCGCCAACGATCGTAAAGTCTTCCAATACTAAACTTGTTTGGCCAAGGATACTTTGTTCGTTTCACGGAGGAAGTCCACTTCTCACTTAAATAGTTACTTAAGCTCAATTACTCTTACTCAAGTAGTGTTGCTATTGCTTGAATTCATTTTCAAACTCGGAATCACAATATATTGTTTTGCGACTCATTTTCTCTCTACTCTCTATAAATATGGTTGCTCCTTCACAAATGTTGCACCAGGATTTATAAACTACATGGAGTACACCAATTAGAAATTACAACTCATTGATGAGAAAATGGTAAACTTCATGGAAAGTATGAATTAACTGCTGAGACAGAGGAGTCCAGGCAATGATGATAGGTTTGAAAATCCTTTTGGGGATAATGGAAGGGGCCTGTGCATATGGGGCAAAGGAGGGATAAGGGTTTCTTTAGAGACCCTAGTCATGCTGAATAAGAAAAAAAAGGAAATATGGAGAAGATGATGCTTAATGGAGGAGGAACCAAAATGATGATGATGGTGAAGAAGAGAGAGAACACATCTTAAATTGGTGTTCCCATTATTTGCTGATGGTGATGATGCTAAGAGCTGGATACTGGATTGCGAGCAGTATTTTGGCATATATGGGTTTCCTTCTCATAGGAGGATTGGCATAGCTGGGATGCATCTCCATGGTTATCCAAAATATTGATAAACATATGAGGTTCATTGAGACGTGTGGAAAACATATATGAACAATTTAAGTTGTTGAAGCAAATAGGAACTGTGAATGAATACTATGATGAGTTTGAAAGTCATAAGGAGAGACTACTTGAGAAGTTGCCTCACTTAACTGAGGACTTCTTTGTGGGGAACTTTGTTGGTGGACTGAAAGATGAAACCAAAAAAATGGTAAAGGTGCTTGACCCAGAAACTTTGTCCCAAGCCTAAAAACAAGCTAAGTTCTATGAGAGTCCTATTCCTAAACTTGCCAACACCCACAATTATCCTAAACCACAACACAGCCACACCTACAAAAAGGAACTCTCTACACCACCACCAACTCCAAAACTCCTATGCTCACCTATTTTATAAATGACTTTAACAAGCTTAAACCTATTACTGCAACTCAAAAGAGATGAGAGAATTGTGATGAGATGACAACAATGCAAAGCTCCTCAAAATTTCATGATCACATGTGAGGATTTCCAGAACTGTCAAGACTTTCAAGAGTTTGTAGAATATTCTGAACCTCCCCAATATAATGAAGAACCAGACTGTGAGGTTACAAAAAATTTGCCAACCAAAGAGAATATTCGCTTAATGCTCTTGAAGTCCAAGTTAGACCCAAAACCATGAAAATGACTAATTATATTGGAAAAAAGTCTATATCAATACTCTTTGATGGGGCAGTACCCATAATTTCTTGGATCCTACAATAGCATAAAGGCTCAAATGTGCTCTAGAACCCACCTCATCTGTGATGGTTTCTGTGGCAGATGGTAGTTAACTCTCCCTAGCAGCCAACAATGTTCGTAGTTTAGATGAAAAATGGGAGAATTTTTTTCAAGGATGAAATGAGAATACCTGGGAGGATACAACATGGTATTAGGAGTTTAGGCCAACCACCTTTGACTACCTTTGACTATGAGAAGCTAACTTTACAATTCAAGTATGGAGCAGAAGTGGTACAACTACAAGGGCAAATAAAAACACATGCGCAGAATCACACTAGAAGGTGTGGTCCAACATATCAATGAGGAAGAACACGGGTTCCTAGTGGTTGTGCAACCACTCAAAACTAACTCTAGTTGTTATTCCTTAAACTCTACCACTACAGACCCAAAAATGCAGTTCTTGCTAGAAGAATACTAAGATATTTTTCAAGGCATGCCACTAGAAAGATCTATGGACCATAGCATTCCTCTTAAAGCCATCTCTTTATCTTTCTCCATTAGACCTTATAAGTGCTCTTATGACCAGAAAAATGAAATAGAGAGACTGGTGCTGGAAATGCTACACACAGGAATCATAAGACCAAGCCAGAGTCCATACGTTTCTGCCTTGCTCCTAGTTAAGAAAAAGGATGGCAGTCGGAGATTTTGTGTTGACTACAAACACCTCAACTCTCTAACCAACAAAAATAAATACCCTATTACAAGGGGCTAAATATTTTACTATGTTGGACTTAAGGGGCTGGGTATCACCAAGTCAGAATGAAAGAATTAGGACACATCAAAAGCTATTGAAATTCACCGTCATGCCATTTGGGTTATCTAATGCCCTTGCCACATTTCAAAATTTGATGAATTAGGTGTTTTAGCCCCTTAGTAAAAATATTTTGGTGTTTTTTGATGACTTCCTATTCTATTCCAAGGATTTGGATGTACACTATAAACATCTTCAAGAGGTATTTCAGATTCTAAGGGACAATCAATTGTATGCTAAAGGGAGCAAATGCACCTTTGCACAACCTCAAGTGGATTATTGTAATTTCTAACATAGGGATGAACCCAACAAAAATCCAGGATGTACTAAATTGGCCTGAACCAAGAACCATCAAGCAACTAAGGGGTTTCTGGGACTTACAAGATGCTATAGGAAATTCATAAAGGGCTTCTAACTAAACCCCCTAACTTCTCTGATACAAAATGAAAAATTTGGTTGGAATCTAGTGGCTCAACTTGCTTTCACAACCCTTAAAAAAGCTCTCACTACTTGTCCAGTTTTGGCATTACCATACTTCCTCAAGGTCTTCGAAATTGAGACTGATGTATCAGGAACAGGAACAGGGATCGGAGCCATTCTAATGCAAGAAGGCAGACCCTTGCTTATTTTAGTAAAGCTTTGGGTTCTAAAGCTAAAAATTACTCAACCTATGATGAGAAGGGACTAATGGTTGTAGCTGAAGCTATTAAGAAATGGTCTTCTTATTTAGGACAAAGACAGTTCGTTATCGAAACAGACCATCAGTCCTTGAAGTACTTTTTAGAACAGAAGGTGGTGACCTGCCTGCAACAAAGATGGATGAGCAAGCTTCTGGGATATGATTATATCATCACATACAAGAAGAGAAATGATAACCCAGCTGCAGATAGTTTGTCCAGGAAATTTGAAGAGGGAACAAACTCAGAGCTCATTCATGAGGACATGAATGTTCTAAAGGAAGAGGGAATGTTAGGCCAGGGGTAAATTGGGAAGGAAAAGATAGTATATTCTAGAGTAGTTAGTATATTATAGAATTAGATATTTTGTATGCACATGGGCGGTTAGTTAGCATATGTGTGTAGGTTAAGAGAGTGGTGTAGGTTAAGAGTATTTATACTTTTTCAGCATGTTAGTAGCTATATATATATATATATATATGTGTAATTGGTGGAGTAACAGTCAAGCTTTTGAATATTATGCATTTTTTGTATTGGAACAACTTGATAAGCTTTCTCTCTCACGAATTCAGTGAAAAATAATTGAGTTCTTCTCCTTCTTCCTCCCTTATTCTCGCAGAATTCTCTTATTTTAGTCTCTATCCCTGTTTCTCTCTTATTTTCTGGTTGAGGTGTCATGCAATAGAATTTAAGCATTTATAGCATTTAGGTCTACAAACATTAATACATTTCAAATAATCTTCTCAAAGTTTTCCATCTTTGCGAAATAAAGAAGTAGAATCCAAGTTGTAAATGAATTAATTGATTAAATTATATATGAAACACGAACTATCTCTTAATAACTTAATGTACTCAGTACTCTCCTTCCATTTCTCTTCTAAATAGTTGGTCTTTCATGTTTGGTTTATGCATACATGTTTCTGCAGGTCTGCACTGAAGTGAGTTTAGTGTTGTCTAAAGTTGCTGGTTTGTCTTGATTATATGTAAAGTGACTGCCTTAATAATATACTCCCTCTTTCCCATAGAAGATTTCTTTTTAAGTACATCATTCACACTAATTAAGAAAAATCAAAGTAGTTAAGAGTAGTTATAAGTTTTAATTTTATCCACAATGAACCCCATGTAAGTATAAAATGATTCTTTCTTTTTCCTAAAAGGAGTGGACCTATCTTAAGTCTTTATATAACATTTTGAATTGTGTACTTTAAATATCTTTTGGGGGACAATGTTTTTTTTTGTACTTCAGAGTTTAGACATCTTTTGTGGGTGGGATTATATTTTTGTATGAGATATGCGAGACATGTCCTTGTATTGGAATGTTAGCCTAGTGAGATGCAGTATTTTAATAAATTGCTTTTTTCTTTGTAGAAGGGTCAATTTGTATTACTTAATTACTTAGTGCAGAGTGTGATATCTTGATCTTCTGTTTATTTGAGGTGTTCCGTTGTGCTGTTCTACTCTTGTGTGCATAATGTATAAGATGTGCGTCTTTGCATTAACCTAAACCTCTGTCTTGTTTTGGATAGTAGTAGTTCTTTTCATTTATAAATCTGTTGACGAGGTCGATTTGTGATTATTGGTTCAGAGACTGGTATAATCTCGAAAAATCTAAACGGATCAAGGCATTTCGTTGTGGAGAATATGATGAGTGTATTGAAAAAGCTAAGGCTTCTGCAGCTAACTCTTCTAAGAAAGTGGTGAAGTATGCACGAAGGGAAGATGCAATTCTTCATGCTCTTGAGATTGAAAGTACTCGACAAGCCGAAGATCGCCCAGACACTTGCTCAACAATGGATAAACCTAGTGAAGATGGTATGGAGGAACCGCCTACCCCTTTACTGCCTGATGAAGAAACTGATCCTATGGCTGAAGAATTGAGTAGTTTTGAAGGTAACTCAAATTCAGGACAGGAATTGTCTCATTCTGGCGTTTCATTTGAAGAGCCAAATCAAATAAGTGTTTTGAAGGAGCAATCTGCACAGGGAAGGCGAAGAAGAACCCCATATGATTCAGAGGATGATGCAACAGAAGGTATAAAGCGTATGAGAGGACTTGAGGACCTGGGTATGGGTGTAGTGTCATCATTTAAAAGGAAGAGATCTCAAGTGGCAAATGTTCATGAATTCATGAAAAGGAAAAACCGTCGCCGTCAACTAACGAAGGTTTTGGAGAGTACGGTTATGGTGACGGTGCCTGTTATGTGTGAACCACTTGCCAGTCCGATGGGATCATCAATCCTTGGAGTATCTGAAAGCAAGGTGTCTGGGTTAGAGTCTAATGAATCTAAGAGAAGTTTTTCGACAGTAGTCAACAATAATTCGGACAGTACTGGAGAAAATGGGACCTCATTAAATGCATCTGAACATGCTAGTGATGCTTTACTTATCAATTGCAAACAAAAGGAGAATGAAATTTCTAGCATGTTGGGAATACCTGAAGGCGATCCTTCTAACAGGTTATTTGATGTGCCATTTGTTGGGGAGGATAAGCATCTTGCAGGTATTCTTGATCATAGTTATGTTTCAATTCGGTTTATATATCATATGTTTTTTTGTGCAATTTTTATTATGAATAATGATTTTAACATAACATAAATATCAAGAAGAAATGGCTTTGTCTTCTTTAAAATTGTTTCTGCAATTTGTGATAATTCATGTGAACACCGGACTAGATTCTTTCGCACTGTGTCTTCCCTCAGTGTGAAGAATTATCTGTTTACCAATGTCATGAAGACTATAGTAGAATGGGGTGCTAACAATCACCAATTGCCTTTTTTACGTAATATAATCAATCAAATTCCTCTCTTAATTTTTTTTGTTTGCGCAGTTTCAAATATGGATGATATTATGTGAATACTGTCCTTAATGCTTGCTTGCCCATGAGGGCCCCCATGCTGTGCAACACTACCTGTTTACACTCATCATGAAGATTAGAGCAGATAATAGTCAACACCTGAAGTTCTAATTTTATATCCTCAAGTATACTTGGTCACCAACATCTACTTGGTTCCCAAGTGTGAGTCTATCCATATATGGTCTAATTGCTTTGTTTTAGGCAGTGAATGAATTAATGAAGAAAAATCTTTTCCTTGGGCGTGATACTCAAGATCCCTAGGTATGATGTCTGGATTATCCTCCTCCTGGTTTATTCTTCTTATTCTTTGCAACATAACTTGCAATCAAATTTCCCCCCTCTTTGTCCTGCATCAATCTTTGCATGTTCATATGCAATATATTTTAAGAGGAATTATCTTTGCCATGAAATGTTTCTGTCAACCATGAAATTAGGTAATAACTTGAAACGATGATTGTACCTTCATTTGTTTAACCCTTGTAGGCAGTAAACTTGTCGTTTGTGCTTGTATTTTAATACCTCTTCACTATCCCTGTTGACTGTGTATGTTTTCAACTTGGATTCTTTTTGGTGTCTCTGCTCCTGTGCTTGTGTCACATCTTTATAAATGATAGCGGGCTCCTGGAGTTGTCTATTTGCCCATGCTCCTGTATACTGCCGTTTTAATGTTAGTTTACCATTTTTTCATGCCCATTGTTTGTAGCATGATGAATCCATATACTGATCTGCCAATTTTGTTTCACCAGACTTTTCTTCAGTATACATATCTAGTGCATGTCAGAAGCCGCAGGTAGGTGCTGGAGCGCAATCTAGTCAAAGCAGTCAAGTTGAAACAGTATCTTTGGGAAATGAGGAATTCAATGAGTCTGGTTCAACCAGTTCAGGTGCTGCGGATACAAAGATTATCAACAATAGATTGGAGAAAGGTTCATCAAAGTGGAAGTTAAAAGGAAAAAGAAACTCGAGAAATACAAATAAACATAGGAAACAGGGGTTAAAAAAATCTGTGAATGTGGATGATGAATCAAACGGTTACTTGGCAGGGGATATTGATACTTCCCTCATTTCTGACGGTTTTGCATGTCAAGTTAAGTCCAGATCAATTTCTGAAACCCAGGTTGATGAGTTCCAAGGTTGGAGCAAGCATATACCTCATAAAGAACCACAAAGGTTGCTACCCTATCGCCAGTCCCGTTTTACAATCAACCCAAAATATCAGTCGTCGGAATTCCCTCATAGAGTGTGTGATCCTGATTCTTATTTGTATGATGTTAACCTGGAGGTGAAAGCCAGCTATCGTCCTCAGCATGTTCCTTATATTTCTCTCATGAGTAAATTGAATGGTCAGCCCATCATTGGTCATCCACTAACTGTTGAGGCTTTGGATGATGGGTTTTGTGATCTGCTGATAGGTGGCTCTGATCATTATAGTAGTAGCTGTTACTTGGATGAAGATGAAGACGAAGACGCAAACGCATATGCTTTGCAAGGTGTGGATATGGCTTATGAGGGGAAGCCGAATCCAGGTGGTGGAAGGATTCCTAGGAAGCATATTTCATTGCAACCACGTGTTTCCTCTTGTAAATCACCCAAGTCCAGGAAAATTGGGCTCTTATCTAAAAAGATCCGGAAATTGTCTTCACTAAGTGGTTCTCACAAACAGAGTGTTGAAGAGAAGAAACCAGTGGTAAAGAAGCTCAAGGGACCTGCTATAGCTTGTGTTCCATTAAAAGTAGTGTTTAGTAGGATAAATGCAGCACTGAACTGTTCGATTCGACCTGTGCACAGCGTGTAATGACCTCGAGCAACCTGTGAAATTTGTTTATTGCAGATTAAAGTTGCAGTAGCTGCAAAATGGCTTTTTTCTTATATAAGTAGGGATTTTGATTCAATTAGGCAGCCTAGTATTCGAAATTTGTTTTCCAACTATGCCCAATTTTGCAGCCCTTGTATATTCTGCCCTGCAGGTAGAAGATTGCTCTGTTCATATAATAATGTCATGACATTACAGTGTAGGAGTGGGTGGGGCCAGGAGTAAAATTGAAGTGATATAATGCTAGGCTGCTTTTCATCGGTGTATATAATCCAACAATAGTCGAGCTGTAAAGATGGTGCAATTTGATGTTATATTTTGGTCATTTGACATCAGTATCATATCTTGAATTTGACCTAACAGGAAATTTGGTTTATTAGTCCTTTTTTTTTTTTCTTTTTTTTTTTTTTTGGGGGGGGTGGGGGGTTGGAACCTGGTAAAAGAGGCTTGTCGTTTTGCCTGATTTTCCAGTTTAAAACATGAATTAGCTCGTGCATAATTGATAATGCTTTGCTATGCTAATTGCTAATACAGTAATGCTGAACACATTTAGGTCCAAATTGAAATACAAAACCAGGTAATTTACTTTTAAAATTAAGTTTGAACATATCCAGAAACAATATCAATGACAATTTTTTCTCTAATTATAATAGTTTGCAGATAGTCTATAATTTTGGCATTGTATTAATTAAAATTAAACAAAATTAGGTCAATTTTAAGTTTAATAATATTACAATTTGATTTTAAAAGTTAATAAGAATCTTATATTTTTAAATAAAAATATAATTTAATCATTTGAATGTTGAAATTATAGTTGAAAACTTGAAATGATGCTATAATATCAAATCTCATTTGTGTACCTTATTCTCTTTTATTAATAAAAAACTTTATATGATCCAAAATATAAAGGCCTAATTATGGATTACTACTTGAATTTTTTTTTTTCCCACTTTGGAGATTATTTTTTCAATTAGAGGATTAAACTCTTAATTTTTTTATGATTATATCTAATTGATAGTACCATGTGAGACATTGATGTCATGACAGCGACATGTGATAAAAAAAATATTTGTATGTAATATTGAATCTCATTTTAACATTTATTCCATTACCTTTTTATATAAAAGGGTAAATATAATATTATTATTAATTTAAAGTAAATTTAATACATTACAAACTCAACTTTAAAAAATTAAATAATATATTTTAAAATGTATAATAAATTAATCAATTTTCTAATATGACACTATCAATTAGACGTAATCAGAAAAATTAAAAGTTTAATCTCCTAATTAAAAATTTTGAGAAGACAATCCCCAAAATGAAATTTTTTTATAAGTTTAATTCCTAATTGAAAAAATTGAGAAGACAATCTCAAAATTAAAACAAATTAAAAGTTTAGAGTATTAATCTACATTTAGGCCAAATATATCAAATTTTTTTTTTTTTTAAGAAGATACGAAGATAACTTATTCTCTTGCAAAAGACTGAATGTCACTTTTGACCCTTCAAGTTATTGCTCATTTTCAAAATCATCCCTAAATTACATTTTTAGTCAATTAGATCAAAAATGTCATTCAACCCTTGTAAAATGAGGCACACCCACTTGTAACTTAATAACTCCAAAAGTCATTTTATTAAGAGCATTTACAACAGTTTCTTTATTTCTATTGTAGTCTATTGTGTCATTCTGAAAAATAGAGATCCAATTTTTTTACTATGTACCAACAAGTTCATTATATTGATTCCTTAAATAATATAATTTGAATTTTAAAAGTTAAAATTTGAAAGTTCCAACAGTCAAAACATCAAATTAATAATAATCTTATAATTTATAAAAGAGAGTGTAATTTATCAATTGTATCTCACCGTAAAATAATTCTTATTTTATTTTAAATTTTAAATAATTTATAGAGTGAGTATTGAATGGATTGTATCTACAAATATACATACGATCAATATTAACTTTTAAAAATTTAATTTGTGATACTTTTAAATTTAAATTTAATATGATTCATTTAAATTTTAAAATTAATAAATTTTACAATTAATAGTACTTTTATAATATTTATAATTATATTGACATAAATTAAATAAAATTATATCAATTTTAATTTGAATATGTTTGAAAATAATTTTTAAAAATAAGTCAATATTAATTTTATAATTTGAAAATGTAATAGTAAAACAATGTCAAGATGTGCATTATTGATGAGGTATCCACTTAAATGAGGGTGTGAAATGTCATTTTATATATATAAAGAACGGTCTTTTGAGAGTAAAATCATAAATAGAGATTAAAATAGAGAGTTAAATAAAGATATAAATAGGGATTAAAATAGAGAGTTAAATAAGGATAAAGAAATTATTAAATAATGATTTATTGATGTATTCTCTAAAATTAAAGATAAAAAATTGATTAGGAAAACTAGTTTAGATAATTAAAAGTCATTTCAGTGAACTGATGGAGTAATTAAAACAATGAATTTGATGTTACATTTTCTTTAAATTGTTTCATTCCCCAAATAAAGAAAAATATCATGTACTCCATGTAATTAATCAGTACCTTCTCGGTCCTGATCCACTAATTTTCACCATAAAATAATTATCAATAACCATGTACACTTGTATTCTTAAAAAAAAGTACTACTAGTAAACATATCAAAATTTTTGTCATTTCATTAATTCAATTAGACATAAACGTAATATAATGAAATCATATGGGCAGATTCAGGAATTAGCGCAAATGTGTCTATGATCTAGGGTTTCATTAGCAGCATATAAAGTAAATTTCGATATCTGTCCGCTTTCCAAAATCTCTCTCCCAGCGAAGGCCGTCGAATCAAAGCCTAGAAAACCTTCTCCTGGTACTCTCTCTCTCTCTCTCTCTCTCTCTCTCTCTCTCTCTCTCTCTATTCCATATATAATATACACACTTTTATATGAATCTAAATTTGTGAATGCAGGAAATGACGACGGTACCAGGGCAGCTGATATGGGAGATTGTGAAGAAGAACAATTCGTTTCTCGTAAAGGAGTTCGGTAACGGAACTGCCAGTGTCCAGTTCAGCAAAGAGCCCAACAATCTCTACAATCTCAACTCCTACAAACACTCTGGTAATTTTTACCATTGTCATTTTATATAATAATTTTTTCTTTTATTGTTATTGCCTATTGCATTATAAGTTCTCTTTGATGAGTTTCGAGAAGGTCGAGTATAAGCTTAAAACTTGGGTTACCTTTATATTTGTTGAACATTTGATTGTTCTATTTAGCAATTCCAAATATAGGGTTCGAACTGGATTTATTATGCTTTTCCTTGATAATTATGTCATTCAGTTTTGATAATTATTTTGATTTTTAGGGTTAGCCAACAAGAAAACGGTGACCATTCAGCCTGCTGGTAAAGATCAGGGTGTGTTGCTGGCAACAACTAGGACTAAGAAACAGAGCGAACCTGCAAATTTGCTGAACAAGTCTGTCATGAAGAAAGAGTTCAACCGGATGGCAAAGGCAGTTACAAACCAGGTACTACTATCTTTCGGAGCCTCATTTCTTGTGAATCTCATGGTGTTATCTATTACTGAATGTTTAATGTAAATTTTGAGCAATAACTGCAGTGAGCATTATGATACTGAACAGTGAGTAGTTTCATTTTTATGTATGTGTCTAACTCTAGATGTTTTTCGGGAACTCTTTGTAACACCCCAAATCCAGCCCAAGACAAATGAAACAACCCATCAATAATACTAGATTTAAACCCAACTTATAACATCGTTCATATTTAATCCAAAACAGTAGTAACTAAATAACGTAAATTTAAATGGAGGAGCAACTCCCAAAATTAAATTGTCTTATCAAAATTCAACAACACATAATAGTAATCATCATAAATTAAAAACTCCAGTTGTCCATGATGTATCAAATAATTGCTCAGCTATCAACAATGTAACATGTAAAAATTAATGTATGAGGTGAGCGATAAAGTTCAGTAAGTGGCAATATTTACTACTTTGGTGGACTAAATATAATTTGCAAACACTTTATCAAAATAACTTTTGTAGTTTCGATAACAATAGTAAATTTACTTTCAAAACTAAAACAAATTATAACAAAGCAAAGTCACATTCAAAAACGATTTCAATGTATACAATATATTTTTTAATCCACAGTCTTATCGACTAAGGTTACAATAGCCCTGTAACATGGTTGAAAAGTTCGATAAAGGTTACAATAGCCTTGTAACACGGACCAAAAGTTCGATAATGTCAATGATCACGCACCCTATCTTATAAAGTGCATGCTTTTCGAAGGGCATCTAAATGGTGTGCACACCTTAAGTAAGTCCTATATTAGCTCCGGAACTTAGCGTAAAAACTAACAAGTTTTGTACATAGTCAGACTGAGGATTTCTAAAATGTTTCTCAATAGTATCGATGTTCTAAACTATACTTTTTTTACAGTTCAAGATTATATAATCTCATTTTCTAAATCAAAATTCTTTTTCGATTCTTGATCCGAATTTTAAAATAAAAGAGTAACATTTTCATTTATATAGAAGCCTTAAATAAAACATAACAAATTTTGAAACAATACATTTAGGCATCCGAGTAAATTACTAAGGTATAAGTAAAAGTAGTATACAAAAAAGGAAAACAAAAACAATAAAGACAAACCTGCTCCCAGTTTTGTTTCTTCCGTAATTAATCTCTTTCACAACCGCAAGTCAGAAAAATTCCTTTCTCTCTCTCAGTTACAGCAAACCCGCTACACTGTTTTATGCAGTAAGCAGTAGTCCCATTATATATATATAATATATACTAAAACCCAAATCTTTTCCTTGTATGTATATTTTAAATATAAAATACCTTTTTCCTTTTATTTATTAGTATCAAGTTCTAATTTATATTTATTTTTTTCATATATATAAATACAAATCAGGCATAGCTTTTATTTATTTATTAATATATCTTGTTAATTCTCTTAATTTTAATAAGATTTAATATTACACATTATTTAGACCCAATTAGTTTTAAGGCCCAATTTGACTAGAGAATAATACCTATTAACTAATATTAGCCCATTAAATTTAATAACTAGTTTGACCCAAATAAAAGGCAAAGTCCAATTAATACGTTTAAAAGTAAAAATATAATTTTACTTGGTTATTTATTTATTTTTACTGGGTATTATGCTCTTACCCGTGTTAAATTTTTGTTGTTACAAATTACATTTTCATATGATAGAGCTTGTATTGCATGGTGAAGGGATATGTTATTTTGTTTTGTTGTTGAGCTTACTATGTACAAGTAGTAGCATAGCATAGAATGATCATGATTTTGAACACAAGTTGATTCGATCTTCCATTTTGTTTTCTGATATGATGATGTTAGGTGTAGTGTAGATAGGAACTTTTAGTTGTTTTGCTAGGAACTTAATATTCAGATTTAAATCATAGGCTTTTGTCTTTAGATAGGATCCGAGCGGACGATCTTCTTTAGATGCTTTAGTTGTTGTTCATTAGTAACAGACTTGTGCATCTCTTTGGATAGAATTTAATTTAATTGTTTTTTGTTGTTTGCTGCGACTGTCACCTATGATAACGTTGAATTGGTGGACCATCTAGTGGAGTTCATAGGAAATTGACAAAAATCTCTTTTTTTAAGGTTACCCATTTTTCCTTCTGTACATCTCTTTGAATTTGATTCGTTTCTCATATACTAAAAAAAAAGACATTATGTTCTCAATTATAGCAACACAATTTTATTACCATGCTACCACTACTAAACTAACACCCTTATATTTAGGATATTTAGGGATAAACATGGAAGATAAGTATATACTTAAAGTTTGCAAATGGGGACCCTTTTTGAAGAACGGAGGCAGTGATATTTTAATGTTATTTGCTTTCTCCAATTTGTTGTTTCCCTAATCTAATTACTATTTCCGTTCTTAAAAAATTGTCGTTTGAGGTTTTTGCACATGAATTAAGAAAGTCATTTAATACTATCATTTAACAATTAAAATTTATTTGAAATTTCATCACTAACCCTTTATGGAAAGTTGAAAACTATTAATACAAGGGAGTGAATTTCTTGGGACAATGAGAGAAGATATGGGTGATATAGGAAAGTAAATAATTTATTCTCTTAGAAGTTGTAAACGATAAATAAATTGGAATAATTTTTTTCTTCTAAAACGACAATCTTTTAGGAACGGAGGGATTATTAATTCCATATATCAATTAATTCTATTAATTGTGCATTGCAGGTGGCTGATAATTACTATAGGCCAGATTTGAAGAAGGCAGCCCTTGCAAGGTTAAGTGCTGTCAATAGAAGCCTTAAGGTTGCTAAGTCTGGTGTCAAGAAGAGGAACAGACAAGCAGTTAAGGTACCTGGTAGGAAGTGAAGTAAACAATGCACTGGGCCATCATCATTAACTCTAGTTCTTTCTTTATTTTACCCTGGTCAAACTCCCTATTTTGGAATGGCAATAGATTAGTTTGTGGGCCAAAGAATACTTGAAACGTTTTTCTAGTTTCTTGTTTTGCAATGACTATACTGATCGTATTTGTACTTTGATTTAATCTAGAAGTTTGAATGAATGAATGAATGGAGGATATGGTTGCTTGTTTATTTTCACTTATTTTGGGTATTAGAAAAAAAAGAAAAGAAAAAGAATTAGTTCCTTGAAGATAGTAATTTATCAAAATAATATTAAAATTTACCAAAAATAATCTACTCTCTTTTGGTTATAGTGATCGGCATACCAAGTTTATTTGTAATTATAATTTATATCATCATCACTAAACTAAAACATTAAATAAAGCACTACATAAATTTAAAAATATTTCTTCAAGTTTATAAATTTTATAAATAGCATTACTTTTTTTTGAACAAAGGATTATTTAAGTTCAATTACTTTTAAAACATTTAATTTTGCTATAAAGTTGGGATTGCAATAAATGTGTGGGTAGAAAATAATTTGAGCTGATAATAATTATCTTTATAACTTTTAAAAATAATGTTATTTTAAATATAAAAATAAATATTATTTGAAAATATTAAATATAATAATTATTATTTTCAAATTATTTTAAAAAATATTTTATTTTAAAATATTAAATATATTTATTATTTTAAAATTAATATTTTCTTTTAAAATATTAACAATAATAATTATTAAAAAATATTTATTTTAAAATATTAAATATAATTATTATTTAATTTTAAAAAACTAATAATTTATTTTTAAATACTAAAAATAACTATTTTAAAATAATTATTTTATTTTAAATATTAAAATAATTATTATTTTAAAAACAATAATTTATTTTAAAATATTAAAATTTTGGGTTGAATCAAAATTGGTCAAAAATGGGTCGAATTGAGATTAAATTAGGCTGAAGGAACGAAAACGCTAACAAAATGCTACTTTAAGAACGATTTTGAAAGTGAATGATAATTTGAAAGGACAAAAATACCATTCAGCCAAGAAAGTTTAGACCGACACGTGCCAGTGGGTATATATATATATATATATATATATATATATATATATATATATATATATATATCCCACTGAAAAAAATAACAGTTTTAACTGAATAACCAAACTACACTGCCATATGCACAATACAAAAATTTTAAATATATATAAATCTGAATAAAATTTGCTCCCAACTAGATATAATTATTTAAGTACTAATAGATATTGGTAAGAATTAATACAACAAAAATTCAATATTATTCCTAATGGGTCCATCAAAGCATAACGCAATAGATGTAATTTTGTTAATTCTAAAATGCCAAGATATCCAAATAAAAAAAATTATTAGCACTGAAAAATACTAAAATTATTAACACTGAAGAATAAAATCTTAGGGACAAATTCGACTTTGTTGGTACAAAGTACAAACTGATCTGAGCTAGAGGAAAGGAAATTTTATTTTATTTTTATTTATTTTTGAAAAAAAAATAAAATGGGGTGGATATGAAAGGGACCTAGACCCACAATACAATCTGATAATGATGGGTGATCTATTATTTTATTTTATTTTATTTATCTCAAATATGTTGAGTGCACTTTGGTTTAAACGCAAGTCTAAGACAACTTTAAGGGTCAATTTGCTGATATCGCAACTGCAGGGTGACTTCTACCTCAACCACCCAGCAGTGTTGCGGTATGAGTAATTATTTTTTAAATTGCCCATTTACTATAGATATTAGATCACCTCCCTATACACACACACATATATATGCACTTAACCTTTGCCCTTCGATGTGCTGCTGCACATAAAATGACTAAACTTGGCAAACAAGTCTGCAAGCACTCTTCAGCATCAAGAACTTTTATAAATCCAAATGTCCAAAAAAAGAAGGGGGAAAGATGGTCCCAGCATCAGCCTCGGAGCCCCTGCTAGGCTGCCATTAAGGGTGAGTATAAATGAAAGTGCACAGAACATCAAATTGACCACTTTTGTCACTCATTCTTGTGTGATCCATCAATAATTCTTTCATTGCCGGAAATGCTCCTTAAAAGCTGCTTAGAGTACATGTGTTGTGCTTGAGTTGCATTCTTCAGGCGTTTTATCTTTTACCCAATCGGGTTCCTAACAGAGGGAAAAAAAAAAAAGTGTATTATGTTACTTGCATTCTCGATGACATTGCTATTTGAACACTTATTTAAGAAAATCAATCACCCAGTAAATGAACAGTATGCATGAGGGGGACGAGAGAAGGTAACCTCAGGAACAATGCCAGAGAATCCAAATTTAATTAGCAGGAGTACATGTTCCATGACTAGAATTGCTGCAAGGCCGGGTGAGATGTTCCACTTCCCTTCTTGATCATACAAGCATACTAGAAGCACGCAGTTGGTGCATATAGACATTACTATCAGAAACTGAAAATTTAAATATAACCACCCCATATCAGAGACCCTCAATAATAAACGGTGTTAAAAAATAAATAGCAAGAAATCAAAAAGATCAGTTTTATTGCAGTGCTTGATGATCACAAATCAATAAATTCTCTAATTAAGTTCTGAACAACTAGTTACCTAAATTTAATGCTTGATATCAAAATAAAGTACATTGTGTCGCATACAATTTCCCAAATAGACATATTTGACAGAGAAGAGAAAGCTAAACATAAAGTGGAACAAGATATACGATAACAAATGATTTAACATGATGTTTCATGGTTACTTGAATCATCAGAGGGTGAAATTCTGACGGCTTTTAATGTATTGACATAATAACTGCTGCCTCCCGTCAAAAATTTGGTTAATTCTATGACCAACATTTGCTAGCAATCGTGTAGGTACTGGTACCGTGATACGCATTAGGAGTACTTGACCATTTGCGATTATACACTGAACTTCTTCCAAACTCATACCTACCCATACCTCCCACCAACCCCCAAAGGAGAAGCAAAACTTCTTCCCAAAACAAACTAATCACCAACTCCCAAAGGAGATTAAAAAAAAAATCTTTTGTTTGATCGTCCTTCTCCTAGAGGCTGCATTTTGTAGGTAACCCATTTGCCAATGGCTAGACATACCAATTATTTTACCCTTCATGTAAATTATATTTACTTCATTTCAAAGTTTTCAGTTTTAGGATGCCGTAACTGCCAACTGAAACAAGTTTTACCTGATTTTAGTTTGTCTTCCTACAGCTTATTCCAAAATGGGAAACCATCAACATCGTAATTAGGTAAGGTAAAACTAGAAAGCTTTTTTATCATGAAGAAGAAATTTACTCTACCTGAAATATGTTTAGCCATGCTCCGATGGTCGCAGCGGCACGAGGAATAGGCCTTCTCAACATAACCAGCAGCTTCAATGCATCTGCTCTTATTTCTGTAATGTTGTTCTGCAAATTGAACCATACAAATCATTTACCTCTTAAGTTGAAGCAACTCAGAGCATGTCAACTACTTGGAAAGAACACTCAAAACTTGTTATTACCAATGCAGCAAAGGCAAATGCAGGATGGAATGCACAGGCAAACATCATGATCATTCCGAACTGCAACGCCATCTCCAGTAAATCTGCATGTAGTTTGAAGTGTTATCAGCTGAAGACTGGAAAAATCATTTGGAACATTCATAGCTTAACCGAAACATGGGCCTGAAATATCTCAAATTTCACATAAAATAGCAACAAGTTATTTGCTAAAGATAAAATTATTATAAGCCTACTCTGGGTTGAATTTTTATTTTTTTTGGTGGTGTGTGTGTGTGTTTAAGGGGGGGTTGACAGATTTTATCAATGTCAAACACATGATACATTGAATTTCAGCCGCATGAATTGTCCCAAACCTCACTAGTATGAGATATCACTTGCACGCACACACAAAAACATGCATAAGCAAAATGAGATCCTGTCACTATCATAATTTTTCAATCTTATATTTTTACATTTGCATGAATCTGTATGTTACCATCAAAGAGTCCATCTTCAAGTTCCTCGCCCACACTTGCAGAATAAGCCGGTTTAAGATACTCTTTCTCTACCCTTGATATGAACTGGGTCTTCCTTGTTGATGACCCTTTCTCACGTTTTCTCTTGTTTCTTCACGTACGTCAAGACAGTTAATCAAGCTATATAGTCTACAGTTTAAGCTTCTCAGAATAGAAAAAATGATAACAGATAATGCTTACCGAATAGCACTATGTTTTCTGTAACTGTACTTCAAGTAAGGTATAGAATTTTCCATTAGATTTTCCAGCACCTGGAGAACATATTGCATTGCATAAGTACATAGTTCGTCCAAATCGGAAAGACAATAAATACAGAAAAGATCATAAATTACAGTCCTACCTCAGATACAATTAAGCGCTGAATCAAAACTCGGCGAAGGGTCACAAAGTTGCGGTGCAAAAGAGCGTGATAGAAAACTCCTATATATGACTGCATAAAATAAAGACCAAACACCTGCCAGAGAAAGTGCCCGCTTGAAGTGACAAAATTCCCAGATCCACAAGTGATGGGGAATAACTTTGACAGTTTACCTTATAAATTAAGCTGTCAGCTCTATATTCTTTGTTTTCATTCTTTTCGTACTGAATTAGTTTCACTGATATCTTGCCCCCAAATTTTGTGAAATATTGAATGACAAAAAGGTAAGCTGCTGTCAGACCAAACCTAGGGGAAAAAAAGGTTTGCAACAGTATCATCAAACTATTAGTATATAGATACAGCATAGCTCAAAGATATATCATATATGTTTAGTTCAAATGACTCGCGTGATTTTTGATCACAGTTTATTGCTCCATCCACTTTGATGCCAAGCATAAAAGAGGAGAGTTACTTATTTTTTATCTTATAAGTTGATTTTTAAGTCAAAAAAAATAAGTACCTATTTGTGACTTATTTTAAAATGACTTATAAGTCATTTTAAAATAAGTTAGTTTGACCAAATGTAATGTCTATTTTGCCCTTCCTTTTATTAATGTCATTTTTAGTAATCTTTACATCATTTTAACTTATAAGTCATTACGAGCCGAACACCTTCATAACTTGTTTTAACTTAATTTTTGACTTATAAGTCAAATTGATGCCAAACACTTTTACTTATAAGTCATAACTTAAATCAACTTATAAGTCAACTTATATTTGAACTTATAAGTCATTTAAATAAGTAGGTCCCGAACAGGGCCAAAATAAGAAACAACAATGATGTCTAAAATAAACTTAAATAGACAGGACCGAAGCTCTACTAATTAGGTCTTAGAATTGCATATTTATCAGACAACATAGCATTCCAAAAGCAAGAGCCAAGAAAACACTGGAAAAAAGTATAATGTGGGCTGATCCTTTTCACTATCCAATTTATTTAATTTTTATTTCGTGTTTCCAAAGTCAGCCCCACAAAGGAACACATGGCTCACTGCCTGGGAGTTTTGGAGATTTTTATTGACTTCGACAAGAGTACCCTCTAAGTCACATTGTCGATAGCTACTCAGGCAAAGTACTAGGGATTGCAGACTAACCACAGATCTGGCAATTAAACACAACTGGTAATTTCACCCTAAACAGACGGATATAATTATTTGCTAACATAAGAAAGCCTTATACTTTAACGTAAACAATATAAACTAGTAGTAGTAAGGAAGCACAGATACTTCCACAAGGTCAACATCCAAGATGAATAATGAATATCTAGGACACTCGTACACATGTCCTAAATCACTTTTATGTGCTCAGACTTAAAAATTAATTTTTCCATGTCGAGAATGCCAAAAGTTATTGGACACTCATCTATATGTACCAAACAAGTGGCTCCAAAATAGATAACAAAACAGCATATACAGGCCAAATATAAGTCATATAAACTACCAAGCACAATTCTTGTAACTTAGATCAGTATCTAGGAAGATTGGCCAGAGAACTACAAGTTTTTTCTTTTTTGCTTAACCATAAACTACTAGCTTACAGATCCTAAAGATGTAACTCCTCAAGATAGGGGGACAGAAATACAATTATAAGCAAAAATCAAATGCTTACTTCACAAAATCAGACCCAATAACCTCATAGAGATGTGCATAAGCCAATTCAAATGGCAGCTGGAGACATATAATACTCAAGATAATGATGGCATCATTTCTGAATCTCATCAAATGTCCAAACCATTCCTCCCTTTGGAACACTTCCTTTTCTTTTGGTTTATCAGTCCCCCATTTATTTATGAGTTCCACAGGGGGCTGAAAGGAACTCCACTACATTTCCAGAAACTTACTTCTGGAGTCATGCCCAACTGAATAATTAATCTGCCACCTTTAAACCCTCACAAAATAACAAAGAAAAATGAAATTAACTGAAAGTATTTGAGGAAACGGATAAACAATAAGATTTAAATGACTCCTAGTTACGTCATAACGTCATAAGTGCTACAACCATATTATACAAAATTACCTAGCTACCATGGCAGCATTTTTCCGTTTCCAGAATTGGCAAAATAATACGGCCCATAATATTATGCTTATAAAGAAAACAGGGAGGACCAGCAACTGCAATGATCTGAAGAAACCCAAAGAAGGCAGTGAGCTAAGGGTGAAAAAAGCACATCAATTCAAAAATGTGAACTACTATGCAAAGGAAATGTAAGGTAGCCAACCCAAAATCCACCAACTGCATAGTAAGGCCAAACGCAGCAGGAAAAAGCATCCACTTCGTGTACATTCCAAGGAAAGCAAAATAGGTTGCAATCTACAGTGTCCATTAGTTTATAATCAAAATTTGAACATGAATTGCAGTTGCATGTAAATTATCAAATGCCAATACAAATTAAATTCCAACAAGAACAATATGAAAATTTACCTTCATCCCAAAATATGAATATATCTCATCAATAGGCTGTTTTGTGAAGTCCCACCAGTTCAGTGCCCAACATTTAAGAAGCTGCTTTCTTTTCACTTCATCTATAACCAAAATTACGCTTTATTAGGACTCCCCAGGATTGTACATAATATTCAGACACAGAAATTGGAATACCATGCAACGGGAAGACTTCTTTAACAATGCCCCCTGATTCCAATTTCTGTAGTAGAGGTTCCCCCAGCTCCCAGCAGATTTCTTTGGATTCAGATTGTAGAGCTATACCTGATTCACCCTTGTTCACCTGTGAATTTCAGTGTTCATGTTAATTGAAAGTAGATGCAAAGTTGATCTACAGGGAAACGGACTAAACAGCAACCTAAATAATTCTGATTATATCATGGGTGAAAAATACCATTTTGAAACTTCATTTACTACTCACGTGCATAGTTTAAGTATTGCACACAAAAAAACATAATGAAATAGGTATGTATAGTTTGTGTATCTAATAACTAAAAAGGGTTGAAATCATTCATCAGCATCATAAAAAATTTCAACAAGATCAAAATGACAAAATAATAGTAATAAAAATATTAAAATACTTTCACCTTATACTGAGTAGCTATGTCATTCTGCAGTATCCTAGACAGATGACTATAATACTTCATTAGTCCAGAAATGAGAATATCTTGCTTTGGTTGACATTTTCTTTTTCAAATATTAAGGTCTGCATTTGATGCACTTAGAAATAATTTCATAGATAATTTTTTTAAGTTACTTTAAATAGCATAATTTATTAATTTGGAAAAATATATCCAAGTGTGTCAAATTGGGGGGGGGGGGAGT
Source organism: Panax quinquefolius (assembly GCA_020205615.1). Taxonomy (NCBI): domain Eukaryota; kingdom Viridiplantae; phylum Streptophyta; class Magnoliopsida; order Apiales; family Araliaceae; genus Panax; species Panax quinquefolius. Next base: position 4,004,099 of record CM035156.1, read on the forward strand.
CGATAATAATAATAAAACACAAAAAACTAAAAGAAGATTAATAGGACTTTCAGACGGAGGTAGTATATAGCTGATGTTTATTTAACTGAAATTTGAACATGCAGACTATCAAATAAAAGAGAACATTATTACTCAGAATTCCATATATTATATGATGGTAGCAACAGAAACGTTCACACCAACTAAACAATGAACCATCAGGCTGCCTGACAAAAGCATCAACTTCCTCCCACTCAAATTGTATATCCACTCCTAAAATCAAAATCAAAATCAAATACAAAAGAAATTTGCAAATTGAACCACACTTCCATGTATAGTAGAAGTTACAATTCGAAGATGAAGACTATTTAGAGAAAGAATGAAGGGCGGAAGTTGAAAAAAAAAAAATAGAAATTGCATAATTATCACCAATCTGTGTTTGTTTCTTCAACTTCAACTCGACTGCTGCCCTCCCCAAAACTTCTAAAGGAGCTGCCAACTGAAAATAATAATGCGACATGAACATCAAACTCATTGACCTCTTGCATACCACGTTAACTAGAAAAGCAAATCCAGCTATCAATCTCTAAGCCATGCAAAATTTTGGGCAATCCTTAATATGAAAACAACATGCAGAATTCAACCGACTTATTAGAAAGAGTTATGGAACCCATTTTTGACATCTCAAATTTCTTCTTATTGCAATTAATCATTCAATTGAGTGACAATAATTCATAGGTGAATAAGTATTTCATATTATCAAGTTGCACTAAAAGCAGAGTATCAATTTGTAAATACCAGTTAAAAAGCTTGGCAAATAGATTAAGCATATTCATATAGCATGGAAAAAAGAATAAAAGGAGCTATCACAATGAATCATCAATCTTTAAGTATGAAAAAAGATTAAAGAAAAGATTGACCTTGATAAATTCATATTGCATGCCAAGAACTCTGTCAACTATCAACCCAACCTTGCTGAACTCGTTAACAAGAACTTCCACACAATCATGAGTCTCGTAATTACCACCAGGCTTCGCCACCCTCTTTGGAACCACCACTCCTATTTCAAAAGGAGTTTGTTCTTCCTCTGCATGGCTTTTCATCTTCCAACCCAACAGAAACAAGAACACCAAATTAAAGGGTGGTATCCGTATTTAGGGTCATTAATTCAAAGCTTTAAATTTTATTCGATTTCTCAGAAAAAGGGATATGGGTCACTCTGCTTCACGCCTTCAATCGATCAGAAGGTCTGTAAAATTGGGCATTTGGGTTTTCATTTTATGATATCAAGAACCTAATTAAGCTTCCTGCAAAACAAAATGTGCGTTTTAGCTAAATCGAGAAGATGGATTGGGTACAAGAGAGAGAGACGCATACAAAAAACTGCTAGAACAGATGTATGCCAAGTCGGAATTTGGGGGACAGCTGTATCTGCAATTGCCACGTAAGGTGTAGAAGGGAGGTTGACGCGTGGTATTTTCCATTTCGTCTGTCCTCTCTCTTATATGAATTCGATTTCTTCTGTAGTTGGTGGAGTATAATCTTAATGGTGTACGATGGGGGTTGGAGCCTCATCAAACAAATAATATTACTCGTATTAGCTTTAAATATAAAGAAAACAAAATTCGTGCATCTTCACACAGTCCTCTAATACACTTACATATACAATATTTTAACGTCTAGTCTAGGCATGAAATACTCCTTCCTTCCTTCCTTTCTTTACGTATATAATTTAACTTTTGATTTTAAATTAATATAAATTTATTTAATTTTAATTGATATAATTATATAGTATATACTTATTAATTAAAAAAATTATTCTAATTTTTATATTAAAATTACAAAATTATATAAAAAAATTCTCATTGTTTCAAAATATAATAATAATAATTATTATTAAAATTAGTTTAAGATATTTTAAAATATAAACTAGCTTAGCTTTAGACATTATAAAATTGTTGAGGAATATTTAAATAGTAAAATACTTACAAAATTTAGTGTTCTTAAGTAGAATAAATCATGTTAATTTCAATTTAAAAATATTTTAAAGTTAATCTAAAAATAAAAGATAATTCTGCTTTTGAGATCTCTAATATTATTCTTTTCTATTATTTCTAATATCATAAAATATTATATATTTATTTAATGTGACATCATTTTAAGTAAAAAATTTAAAAGAAACCCTAACATGAACATTTGTTTTGTGAGTTTTGAAGTGAAAATTTTAGAAATTTGGAGAAAAAAATTAAAAGTCCCCTATGCGTGATTTTTTAAGAATAAAAAAGAAAACAAAGTGAAGGAAATTTACACTCTGTTTCTTTGAGTTTTGAACAGAAAAGAAAAGAATAGAAAACTTAAATTAGAACAAAAAAGAAAAGAATAGAAAACTTGAAGTTTTCGTTTGTGTTGTTTCTGAGTTTTTAATATAAAAGAATAGAAATTTTAAAATTGAGGACATGAGTTGTAATTTCAAATTTATTATATTAAAAATTGAGGATAATATGAGAATTATAAAAATATTACTTATTCCAATTTTTTTTTCGTCCAAATCAAGCCAATTTTGGACAAAAAACTTTGGCACGAAAAGTGGCTAAGTTTTCTATCAATTTCTTTTCTTTTCCGTTTATTAAAAAACTCAAAAACATAAAAATTAGAAAAAAAAACTAAAATTTTCCATCTATTTTTTTTTCCTGTCCATTTTAAAACTTAGAAACGAAGCGTTAAAGCAATTTTTTAAAAAGTTTGAAAGATTTTAAAATAAATTAGCCATAAACTTATATAACCGTTAAAGAAACAAAATTATTCTTATAGAATTTATCAAAAGTAATTTTAATAAGAGGATATAATAATAATGTACTATATTTTAAATTAACTTTTATTTTAAAATTCAGTAAGATCGAAAACTCTCATAACCTCAAACTCACGTAGTAAGGCTCGACTTGGGTTGGAAATAAAAGGAATTTGTTTTTTCATATCAATTTATTTATCTATCTATATTATAAAGTTTTCATAAGACTTGGAATTTGTTTGTTTGGAAAATGAAATTCGAATGTAATCCTGATTTGCTTAAATCGGTTAGTCGTTTGTTTTTGGTTTAAATGGTGAATCGGTAAGATGGATGAAAATTTAAATACTAAGTCAGATTTTTTTTGAAATTTCGATGAAGCGGTGAATGAAATAAAAAAAATTAAAAAAAATATTAACTATTATATTAATTAATATTAAATAAATTTACAACAATTTTGAATTTTTTCAGAAGGGTAAAATAATAAAGTTTTGTCATTCAGATGTTTCGAATACGCCAATTATCAAAAGTATTTTTATTGATTGATTCAACTTTCGTATTCGATTGATTCAAATTTCATTCAAATTTAGATTCATTCAATTTTTATCAAACACCCCTTCCTCCACAAATTTAATTATTTTGTGTCTTATTAATTTATTTACTCTTTTAACTCTTCAATTTTAAATATATTAATATTTTATTATTTTTACTATATATTTGTATTTACTCTTCTAAATTTTATAAATTTTCTATTTTATCCCGCACGCACGCGTAAATTGCAGAGCGAAACATCTCAGAAAGACAGAAACCCTCAAAAGCAATTCAAAAGTCGATACAATTCAAAGATTTTCAATCCCCCAATTCGAAGATTATCCTGAAACCCTACTCCCAAATTAATCCTTAAACCCTCAAAAGGAAATCAAAATCTTATCAATGGGAAACACAGAGAAGTTGATGAACCAAATTATAGATCTCAAGTTTACAGCGAAAAGCCTCCAGCGCCAAGCCAGAAAGTGTGAGAAAGACGAGAAATCGGAGAAACTGAAGGTCAAAAAAGCAATCGAGAAAGGCAACATGGACGGCGCCCGCATCTATGCCGAGAATGCAATCCGTAAGCGCAACGAGCAGATGAATTACCTCCGATTATCCTCTCGCCTCGACGCTGTCGTTGCCAGGCTCGATACTCAAGCCAAGATGACCAACATCAGCAAATCCATGTCCTTGATCGTCAAATCGCTCGAGTCCACGCTCGCCACGGGTAATTTGCAGAAGATGTCCGAGACTATGGACAGTTTCGAGCGCCAATTTGTGAATATGGAGGTCCAGGCCGAGTTTATGGAGAGTTCCATGGCCGGAAGCACTTCACTTTCAACTCCTGAGGGTGAAGTCAACAGCTTGATGCAGCAAGTTGCGGATGATTACGGCCTTGAAGTCTCCGTTGGCCTGCCACAGCCGGCATCCCATGCGGTGCCTGTGAAGGCTACTGAGAAGGTCGATGAGGATGATCTCTCCAGACGCCTTGCAGAGCTCAAGGCCCGCGGATAATTAATGCACAGTGTTAGAGTTGAATTATATATATATATATATATATATATATATATATATATATATATGGTCTGGATTGGATCTTAAGCTCACCCTTTATCTCTTTAGCGACGGATGAGGCATGACAAATTGTCGTTATATATATATAAATCGTCGTTTTAAACTTTTCAAATGACGAATGACATAAAACGATAGTCAATATATAGCAAGATTCTATATATAGCGACGAGACGAGATCGTAATCGCAATTCATCCGTCATAAAGGAAAGGGGATGGGCAATGTATTAATAAGGGGTGAGTAAAGGGGATGAACAATGTATATTAAATAAGGGGTGAACTTAAGATCCAGACCGTATATATATATATATATATATATATATAGTTCGGCTCTCTCCAGCGCGAACTAAGAGAGAACCGGTTATTGCTATAGCGACGGATTTTTTATCGTCGCTATTAGCCGATTAGCTTCATTCACTTCCTATATTATTGAAAGCGAGACTAATATATATATATATATATATATATATATATATATACATACACACACATATAAATTCTGGGATTCCATATGATATCACTAGAACTTGATTTGTAAATTTACTGAATTGTGAATTTGGATCGACTTCCATGGTTGCTGCTTTATGATATTGATGGATTTTCTATCTTTGTTAGCTCATACTCCTTAGATGTTGAAATTCTATATTCATGGGTTGATAACTAAATAGAATGAACAGTGCAAATGTTGAATAAAATGAAGTCACTATGGTATAAGTAGAGGTATGATTTTAGATGATCTTGGATTCTATTTTATATTGAATGGACTAAATATGTAAAATTTACCTGACTTGGCTTCATTCTTGATTGGGGGCATAATACTTCTAGACAATTTTTCTAACTTAAATTGAATTCTAATAAAATAACTACAAATTAAATAAACTAATTAAAGTGTAACTTCTAACTCATGGCCTTCCAAAGCTTTTTCTATTGTTCTAACCAACTTTCATAAGCTCGTCCTACATCAACTCTAAAATGATAGGGACGAGAGTTTTGGGATAAATGATAAATATCATACAGATAATCTCACACAAAATTCAATCAATTCTAATTAATCAATGTATCAAAATAATGAAGTATGTCACTATTTATAATACTCCTTAGACAACTTTCCTAACATAAATTGGATTTTAATAAGATAACTACAAATTAAATAAACTAATTAAAATATAACTTCTAACCCATGGGCTTCCAAAGTCTTTTATATTGTTCTAACCAACTTTTATGGGCTAGTCCTATATCAGTTCTCCTCCGCTAAGAAAACCTCGACTCCATCGAGTTAAAGACATCAACACAAGAATAAGCGCCGCTGGATTACCAAGGAATTCTTTGCAAGTTTCAAATTTGACATGTTGATAGCACAAGAGTGAACTTGGTATTCCCCTTAACAAGTGAATAAGTATTAACATGAGTATCATGTTGTGCACGACGATCCCATAGCCATGTTCGCCCTAAGATAATGTGACAAAACTTAAGGGGTAGAACATCACACATTACGGTATCCTTAAACTTACCAACGAAAAATATAACCAAACACCTTTACGTAACCCGCAACTTTATATTGGTAATCTATGTAACATTATACGGCTCCGGCTTCCGGGTGAGGCTCAATTCTTAACCCAATTTTCTCAACTGCTTCCTTAGAGATAACATCCGTATAACTCTCAGTATCAATCACAGGAGAGCATACCTGTCTTGCACATTTGACTCTCGCCTAAAAAATTTGCCTACGATGGATTTTAGGATTATCATTATGTTTTTGAGCAACAAGTGAAGGTTGAAGAACGCCTAAACATCCTTTCAAATGAGCATCAACTTCCAAATCCTGCTCATTGGGCTCATATTCAATGTCTAACGGCTTGCAAACCTCGTCTAAATCAATTTTCCTAAACTCTTTGTCAACAATAGCAAGTTGCCTAGAAAAAGAAGAGACAACATTCATCTTTGGGGAAGGACACTCAAAAGACGTGACCAAAACCACGACAGTTGTGGCACTTAGACACATGGTTATGGTTGTTGCTAGTATTAGAAGAACTTGGGGTACTAGTAGGTCTGTTAGTAGTTGAAAGGCTCGCTGACGATTTTTTCACGAGCCTGTTTTTAATAGCCTTCATAAAAGTATGTTCACTCCGAGTTTGGACTAGTATTGGAGGCCCTACAGAATTCTTTTTCAAATTATCCTTCACTTGATGGCAACTTGAATGGCAACATTCAAAAGTAAGAGTTTACCTGAAGCTACACCACCTGCAGTCTCTAAATGCAATCCTTGACGGTACATTTAGATTAAAACTTCTTCAGCCTAAGGGAATTCGGATCGTGTAACCAAACTATAGAACATTGAAGTATACTCGACTATGGATTTACTTCCTTATACTAACTCAGTTAATTGCAAATATGTTCACTGCTTATGTGACGCCCCCAAAATTAGGTATACATCACCCATCTTGGTGCGCCACTTACATGGTACGTAATTTAAATACAACTTATTAACATAAGCATTCTTTGTCAATCGACATAAATCGTGAGTTTAAATACAAATATAAATTCACTAGATATTATACAAACTCAAACAAAAGTCCTCATTACAATTATTATCACACCTTTTTTTACGAATAGTGAGGACTACTAATCTTATCTTGGGACCATCACTCGTTTCCCAGGCTAAACAAATTTATATTCTTTCTCAAGAAAACGGTGAAAGAAAGGGTGAGCTCAACTAGCCCAAGAAGAAATATTATGACTAAGATAATGCGTAAATAAATTATCAATAGTCTTCATCGATGTTAAACCGATAAAATACAATAGATAACCATTTTAATCTGCGAATGAAAATTCAATCCATTAAAAGAGTCAAGTAGAAAATAAAATCTACTATCTTTTATGATTTAAAGGTTTTTCATCAACATTATATTGCGAGACTCAAGCTTTAATAAATAATCCACATCATCGAATCACCCCTTATTTCTACCAGGATATTCTTTAGTATCGCGACCACAATTATTCTGCACTACGGGCCAAGAATAATTGTGTATTCATTAATGGTCATGATCATGCCAACAATCGTGTCCATCGATGCACTCTACGGCCCCTTTGAGGATTTTTACCACATCATTTGTAACATTACGGTCATGATTACAAGAATAATCCTCAGTCATAATCATACCAAGTCCATCCATCCTCTCTACAGAACCACGATGATGACTTTAAAAAAAAAAAATATAAACATGAGGATGATGACAATGATATAAGAATTCAATAAAACAAGTTCAAGAATTATTTTATCCGTAAATTATTAACGTCAAAATCGAACATGATCATCGCTTTGTAGAGTAAAATTCAAGAATCTTTGAGAAGAATATTTCCATGAAAGGATACCGGATGAAGCCTTGAATGTCAAGGATATTCCACTAATTTCATGGAGTATAAAGTCAAAGTTTTAACCAACTGGGTATAATAAAGAATGGGTTAACAAAAGAAATCACCATGCATGCGGATTTCGTGGCGTAACACGGTTATTCAGCGTGATAATAATAATAACGGAACCGGTCGTGAAATTCACGCAAGCGGGATGTTCCAACAGAATAATAAAGATGGAACCGGATCCGGTGTAAAACACACGATAGGATATTCCAACGTAATGATAAAGATTTTAACCAATTCCGATGTAAAACACATGAGACGAGGATGTTCCAATGTAATAATAATAAAAAGCGGAACTGCGGTCGAATTAAAACACATGATGTGAGGATGTTCAATGAATAATAATGAAGAATGTCACCAAGTATAGGTAAACCATGGCATTATAAGTTATTCCAATGAAATAATAAGCAATGGAATAACATAAGGATTTCACAGTATAGGGTATGCCGTGATCTGAGTTATGTATAGGGTATGCCACTTTTACAAAAGTTATTCAAATGAATAATAGTGAATGAAATAACGAAGTTCTCTTGAAGAAAATAACAACACCCTTTACCGTAAAAGAATGAATATAGAAGTAGTGAAGTATCGAATACTCTTCTTCTTTCTATAACTTTCTCTATAAAGCTTCTCTACTATAATTTCTCTCTCAGAGTTTCAATGAATTAAGTAAGAAAATAATGAAGGAATGAGCTTATTTATAGGAAAATGGAATGCATAAGAATTAATCCATGAGCAGTCTGGATTGATTTACTTTAATCCGACGGTCCATATTTAAAGCAAAATCTTTTAAATAAAATATAATATATTCTATTTATATAAAAACATTTTACTATGCAAACACTATGCAAAAACCTTTATCTGATATTATCGTAATAAAATATAATATATTTTATTTATAAAATAACTTTAATAAAGTATTACATTTTATATAAAAGATGTTTACGCTTTTATTACGTTAATAATACGAATAAAACAAAAAAGTCATTATCGCTATAATAATTATTGTGATAATAATGGAATCAAACCGAGTGAATTTCTTAATAAAGCATCAATAATCAATCTGGTGTACTATATGCAACCACATGTATTCTTTATTACTTTTTTACTAAAGTAGTTCAGCGATGTCAATGGTAAAACTTCCATAGTTATTTCATAAAATATTTTTGTCGTTTTCTCGATCAAATGAATAATTACATTATGGGTCCACCAATGATTGAGCTAGTTGTCTTTAATATTCCTCTGCTAAACCGAATATTCCCCGGCAAATCGATATATAATATAACCACTTTGCATACTTTGCAAAATTTATAAATATTACCCACAACTATAACATTATATCAAATTATTCCATAATATTCAAAATAATATTTATAGATAATTCATCTTTATTTATAAAAGTTGGGGTCTTACAACCTCCCTTCTTATGAAATTTAAGCCTCTCGAAATTAGAATGCGATACTGGTATGTTGAAGAGGTAAGGATACCTTGATTTCATTTCGATTCTAACTCCCAAGTCATTTCCTCAACATCGTGGTTCCTCCAACTTTGAAAACTTTGACTTGAGGTATAACCTTGGAGCGTAGAATATATTCCTTTATCCAAAATTTGAATGAGAACCTCTTCATACGTCCAAATCTTCCGCTATTTCGGTCCTTCAACTCAATAATATGGTTCGGGTTTTCATATTTACGTAACATGGATATGTGAAAAGCGTTATGAACACGAGACATATTTGGCCAGAAAGCGAGTCTATAGCCCACAGCCCTACTCGATCGAGGATTAAAAATGGACCAGATGAATCGAGGATTAAGTTTTCTCTCTTTCAAATCTTGTAACTCCTTTCCATTGGAGCAACTCTTATGACACATGATCTCCTATATCAAATTCCACGCCCTTTCGATGAAGATCAAGATAACTCTTTTTGTCGATTTTGTGAGGTTTTATCGTTGTTTCGGATCGTTTGAATCTTTTCCGTAGTCATACGTACGTACCCCTCGGTCCCAACAACGCTGCTTCACCCACCTCATCCCAAAGATATTGGAAACGACACTTTCTGAATGGAGCCATGCCAATACTTGCTTGATAACTCGCTGTTGTAGGAAAACTCCACCAATGGTAAGAACTTGTCCCAACTCCCCTTAAAATCAAGAACACAGTCTTAATAGATCTTCAGAGTTTGAATAGTCCTCTCATTGTCCGTCCGTCTTCAGGATGATATCTTAGATATGCGCGAGCTAAATCGTAAGTCTGTGCCATGTAGCTTTTTGAAACTAACCCAAAATCGTGAAGTGAATCTTGGGTCTCGATCGAAACTATGGATACGTAAGCATACCATGCGATCTTTCATAATCTCGTTTATGTACATCTGACGCAAGACGTTCAAGTGTATAAGTTTCTCGTATCGGTAAGAAATGAGCGGAGACTTGGTCAATCTATCAACAATGACCCAAATCGCATCAATGCCTTGAAAACCTTAGAAGGCCCAGAATTGAAATCCATGGTAATGTGCTCCCACTTCCATTCGGAATTTCAAGTGGTTGCAATGGACCTTTTGGTACTGATGCTCCGCTTAACTCGTTGACAAGTTAGACACCTCGAGATAAAATAGCGCTATCTCTCTCTTCATATTGCTCCACCAAAATGTATATTTAATATCATGATACATTTTGGTACTCCCCTGAGATGGATTGCAAATGGTGTGTTATGCGCCTCCATCATGATATTATACTTTAAATCGTGGTTAGTTAGAACACAAAGTCCGGAGTTGACTCAAGTATTCCTTCTTCATCGATTCTTGCTTCCTAAGATAGCACCCTCTCAGACTTTCTTCCTCATAATGCATCGACTTTTCCAAATGCAGCAAGCTTGGCGAGCAATTTTCTCACTTTATCGATTAAAAAGCCTGTTCTACTCGTATATTCGCTTATCATCACATCGTCCCTCGAGTCTTTAACTCTATCTCCATCCTTTCGGTAAGTCACACAAAATGGGCCTTTGTGTTGACAATAACGCCTCGATACTTGCATCGATCTTACTACTCGATGCGTCGGTACCACGTTATTTTCGGGATGGTATTGGATGGTATGATCATAATCTTTCAACAGATTCGAGCCAACGTCGTTGTCGCGTGTTGAGTTCCTTTTGAGTGAAGAAATATTTGAGGCTTTTATGATCCGTAAAGATCTCCACTTTCTCCCCATACAAGTAATGCCTCCAAATTTTAAGTGCAGAAGATAACTAAATTTTCTTACAACCTGGATCATGGTAGGATAATTCTTCTCATATTCTTTGAGTTATCGCGAGGCATAGGCTATAACTTTTCCATGTTGCATAAGAACACATCCCAACCTTTGCTCAAGCATCATTGTAGATGAAATCCCCTCCCGAGCAGATGGTATTGTAACAAAGAAATAAGTCTCCTCTCGAGTTCTTGAAAACTCTTCTCACATTCTTCGCTCCAACCGAACTTTCAGATCTTTTGAGTCACCGAGTCGATGGAGTAGCGATTCGAGAAAATCCTTCCACTAATCTCCGAATAACCAATTTAAACCGAGAAAGCTACGTCTTTTCCCACTCGATTTAGGTTGTTCCTTCCAATAAGCGAATTCTTCACGGTTTTGGAATAAATAAGGATGTCATCTTTAAAGAACGACAAAGTGATCTAAATATTCCTTGAATCTTCGGTTCATCATATCCGTGAAGGCCTCAATCCAAAAGATCAATTACTAGGAATTCATAATGCCCGCATCGAGGTTACGGCCGTCTTCTGGAATGTCGTCAAATTTGATTGGTGATATCAAATCTTTGAAAAGAATTTGGCTCCTTATTTGGTCAAACAGTCATCAATACGTGGCAATGGATACCTATTTTGATGGTGACATGATTCAACTCCGATAATCAATACAAAGTCGCGTACCCATCTTCTCTTCTTCACGAATAGAAACAGGAGCACCCAAGAGAAGTACTAGGGACGAATAAAGCGATGTCTAACAATTCCTGCAGTTGGGTCTTTAACTCCCGAAGTTCAATAGAGCCATTCGATATGGGGCTTTGGAAATAGGTTTTGTACCAAAGTTCAAGTCGATACAAAATTCAATTTCACGCTACGGGGTAGGCGGAAGTTCTTCGGAAATCGTCGAAATTTATTAACAATAGAAATATCGCTCAAAACCGGCGTATTTTGTTTAAATCGTGACATGAGCTAAGAAAGCTTGACATCCATTTTTTCAATAAGCGAATAGCTTTATGGCTTGAGATGACCGTGATTAATTTTAATGGTTTGGTTGTTTGAATTAGCATAATAGGTTGATTAGGAATATGAAAGCTAACAACCTTACGAAAACAATCAATTTTTGCATGATAAGTAGTTAACCATCAATCCACTTGAATCACGCGTCAAATCTGAAGTATTTTTAATGAAATAAGATCGACAGTAATGTGAAGGTACCGATTGAACCAAACAAGACTTATAAACAGTGGATGTAATGAAGGTTTCTCCCAACGGAGTTTCCACGAGATAAGTAAAGTCTAATTTCTCCTGAGTCAAATTTAATCGATGGCGCAAGATAGGAGAAATAAAAGAATGGGTAGAACCGGTGATCAAATAAAGTGTAGACTTCATTAGAGTTTATGATAAGCTTACCCGTGATGACCTCATTCGGGTTCCTTGCTCTCTGGGAGGTCACAACAACGCCTCTCTCCTTGCACTTCTACCGGTTTTGACTTTTACGGGAATGACCTTTGGTGCCTCCATCCTAGTTGAATTTGTCTTTTCTGTGAACGCTTAAAAATCGAGCTAAGTGACCTTCTCTTCCACAATTATAACATGCTTTGGACGCCAAGACGCACGGCGATTCGACCGATGTGTCCTCTTCTCCGCATTTGAAGCATATGATAGGTGGTCTTTCTCCTTCCTTAACAACGGGTATCTTTCCATCATTGTTGAATTTTCGTTTCTTGAAATGTCCATTCTTATTGTTTTGGCCTCGACACCACCGGTGGTTACCATATATCGGCTCAATTGATTCCTCCATTTGTTGTCACCGCTCACGACTACTCTACCGATATTATAACTTTCGCAATACTTGCTTCTCTTTTAGTTCGTTGACCATTATCGCTACTCCACTAATCGAGAGCCTATTTACAACATCCGAATACAAAAACACAGCTTTATGAGAAATAAGATGTTGACGTATCTCCGACTTCAAACCTCTTAAAAACATTCGCGTCATTCTCTCTTCATTATCCACCGAGTGGAATAAACCGTGATAACTCCGCAAATTTTGCCTCGTGATCGCGACATTGGTCATATTGTTTTGTTCCAACTTGATAAACTCTACTCCTTCTTATGTGGCGAATACTTTCGGGAAAGTATTTGTCGTTGAACAACTCTGGAAACTTCTCCCAAGATATCTTCATCTGACAAAGAGTTGAGTAGTCGTTTTAAATTCCACCAAGAATCAGCCTCTCAAAGCGCAACATAAAAGGCGTGAAGTGAACCTTTTGCTCCTGGAGCATCCCAAGACATCAAATATCTTGGTAATCTGCTTTATCCATGCTTCCGCCAAGTGGTTTTCGTCCCTTAAACTCCGGTGGTCCCAAATCCTTGAATTGTTTAGCGGTGTGCCAGAGTTTCAGAGTGTTTCCACCTCGCTTTTGGGCACAGAGTCGCCTCTTTCATTGCCAGCATAAATCGTATAAAGCCTCTGAACATTTGAATAATCGACATAAGCGTGAGTTTAAATACAAATATCGTCTACTAGATATTATACAAACTCAAACAAAAAGTCCTCATTACAATTATTATCACACTATTTCACGTAATAGTGAGGACTACTAATTTATCACTTTCGGGCGTAACCATCATTAATGCATTCGTTTCGTCTCTGTCCTGAACTCTAAACCGATTTATATTCTCATTTCACAGAGATCTTGAAGACCATCACTTTCGAACGGTGAAAAAAACGGTGAAAGAAAGGGTGAAACTCAACTAGCCCAAGAAGAAATATTATGACTAAGATAATGCGAATAAATTATCAATAGTCTTCAACAATGTTAAAAGCTGATAAAATACAATAGAACTGACGGTTTAATCTGCGCCGGAAAATTCAATCCATTAAAAAGAGTCAGAGTAGAAAATAAAATCTACTATCTTTTATGATTTAAAAGGTTTTCATCATCATATTATAGTCGAGACTCGGCTTTAATAAATAATCCACATCATCGAATCACCCGCATACCTACTACGGCGAGGATATTCTTTAGTATCACGACCACAATTATTCACGCATCACGGGCGAGAATAATTGTGTATTCATTAATGGTCATGATCATGCCAACAATCGTCCCATCGATGCCTTACTACTAATTTGAGGATTTTACCCACATCATTTTGTAACGGTTAAATGATTACACCGAATAATCCTCGGTCATAATCATACCAAGTCCATCCATGCTCTACAAACCACAGATGACTTTAAAAAAAAAAATAAACATGAGGATGATGACAATGATATAAGAATTGAATAAAACAAGTTCAAGAATTATTTTATCCAGAAATTATTAACGTCAAAGGCTATCGACATGATCTTTGCTTTGTAGGTAAAATTCAAGAATCTTGAGAAGAATATTTCCATTTCTTGGATGAAGCCTTGAATGTCAAGATATTCCACTAATTTCATGGAGTATAAAGTCAAAGTTTTAACTGGGTATAATAAAGAATGGGTTAACAAAAGAAATCACCACATACATGCGGTACTTAGATATAATTCCAATGTAATAATACAAACGAATTCGAAATTAATCAATGAAATAATAAAGATGGAATGGCCAGATGTGTAAAACACACAGTAGGATATTCCATGAATGATAAAATTTTACCCGTGTTGTAAAAACACACGCAGACGATGTTCCAATGGAATAATAATAAAGAATAATAAAACAGCGATGGAATAACATGAAGTTATGTATAGGGTATGCCACTTTTACAGGAGTTATTATTCAACGTAATAATAGTGAATGAAATAACGTAAGTTCTCTTGAAGAAAGAATAACACCCACTTACAAGAAGTAGTGAAGTTAATTTCTCTATAGTTTGAAATTAGTAAGAAAATAATGAAGAATGAAGCTTCAAAATGGAATACATAGTAACTAATCCATGAAGCAGTCCGGATTGATTTACTTTAATCTAACGGTCCATATTTAAAAGCAAAATCTTTTAAATAAAATATAATATATTCTATTTATAAAAAATTTTACTCCCTAAACTATGAATCCAATCAAAGAATGTTTTTATATAAAAGATGTTTACATAACGCCAATTGAAGTCTCCAACATCTAATTTGGCTTCTCTATCCACTACATTCATCCTAGGATTTGGAATATGAATATTAACTTGTGCATTATTGAGGGTCAATATTCCCCTCGTAGTCTCAAATTATTAAGATCCTTTGATGGGGTCTTCAAAATTCTTATGAGAATCTTCTCTTCTCAGTATAAATTTGTCTTATTGACTTGTTTCCCCAACTATGAATCCAATCAAAGAATGAGTACAATTTCTAACTTTCCTGTTATTGTTGTAATAGAAGCTTGAACATTTGTTGCATTTGCAATAATTGTTGTGATTGAATTTTCAATCCTTTTGAGACGCTTATGTTGTTGTAACATATAAGTATCAAGCTTGACATTGATTTCTCTGGCATTTACCATGGTTCCTGCAAATAAAAATATAGACTTTTTTTTTTGTGGACTTGCTCTAGGGGCTTAAGTGCAAAAAGTATAAAAAAAACAGAGACTGAACTGAAACTAATGAAACTTCAGGGGTTGGAATTGAAGATGAAAGTATAGGGATTGATATGTAAAATTTTAGAAAATTTGGGGACTAAACTAAAAAACTTTAAAATTTTTGGGGTACCTAATTATAATTAACCAAGAGATATTTACTTTCCCCCTGATCTGATCTCTCTTCTATTTTTATTCTTTCATGTCACGTGAGGTAAGGAGCAGCAGTTTGGGGGTGAAGGCCAAGATGAAAAGGCTAAAGAACTTCTCTACACAAAGATGAGGATGGCGGCGACGGCGGAAAGAGGTGGTGGAGATGGCGGGATGCAGTAGCAGCGACTTTCCACTTCTACCTTTTTTTTCTCTCCCTCTTTTTTTGGTTTTGTTTGGAAGCTAGTTGGGGTAGTTCGATATTGTCGGCTAGGGTTTTTAGGAGGTTTTGGGGGTGTTCAATTTGATATATGGTGGTGGCTACTAGGGCAGATAATGTTGGCTTGTTTGTGTACTATTGATGACTCAAGGTAGTGAATGGTGATTAAAGGTTTTTGCAATGGTTTAGGGTTTGAGTTAGACTTTGTTTGGTTGGATGGTTAATATAGGTTGACTATTTTGGCAGATTAAAGGCTTATGGCAAGAGGTTATGTTTCCTGTTTTGGCAGTTAGCGAATAGGTTGGGTAGATTAATGCAGTTGTGTTTTTTTAGTGTTGGCATGTTTTAGGCAATAGCGACTAATGATTTTTGACTTTCTGGACGGTGGCTAGATGTGGGATTGTGACCGGTTTGTGGACAATAAATTTGGGACTGTTGGAAAGTGATAACAGAAACAAAAATTGCAATTAATAAATTGCAAACCTTGCTCTGATACAAAAATGATGGGGACGGGGGTTTTGGGATGAAGGATAAATATCACAGATAATCTCACACAAAACTCAATCAATTTTAATTATTCAATGTATCAAAATAATGAAGAATATTCCTAGACAACTTTAATTGGATTTTAATAAGATAACTACAAATTAAATAAACTAATTAAAATATAACTTCCAACTCATAGAACCTTTTATATTGTTTGAACCAATTTTTACAGGGTTCGTCCTACATCACTTCTTTTACATTTATGCTTAGTTGTTTTTGGCGGTGATGCTTTTAAGCCTAATTCAAGTGTAGTGTTTGGTACTAGGTTGTGCTGAAGCCGAGTTTTAGTGGATTTTTGTTATTATATTGAAAAGTCTGTGAAAGCTGAGTTTTGGGGGATTTATGCTGTATTGCTGTGTTAATTTACTGGGAGTTTGAGAACTATATTGAATGTGCTTGGTTGTGAAAGTGTTTAAATTATTGTTAGATTGTGATGTTTAATGTGTTGAAAAGGATCCTTTCTAAATTTATTTTTTTTGGACATGGAACAAGAGATCCACATAGCATTAGTGAACAATTTCTTAATTAGTTGTTTTGACAATTAGATTTTTCAATTTGGCCAGATTTTATATCATTTTTTTATTCTTCATATTCATCTCGTAATTGATTATCATCTAGGGTTTTCTAACTGGCTGTGCTGCTCTAATTTTCTACAAGATTATAGGTTTATATTGTATAACATTGGTTGTGTCATAGTATACTGAGTTTGATCCTCAATGTTATGTTGACAGACATGCATGATCAATCTCTTGGACTTTGATACCGCAGCAAACTTAGCTAAATGTACAGTAATCCACCTTTGACTCTCACTTACCTGGCCTCATCAACCAGAATACTTGTACAGTAACCATTCAACTCGTCTCTTGAGGTTTTTACTGAAAAATATGATTCTTTTCTGATATAGAAGGGATAGATTTTTAATCCTTTTGAGGCCTGATGATTTAGAGATAAGATTTTCGAATTCATCTCCAAATTTTAGGCACTTCAACTTCAGTATTAGGCCTCATTAATTGCTTTAATTCAGCAGACATGTCCCATCGGTTCTAGGCAATCTTCAGTAGCCAAAATTTCAAGCAACTGGCAGTTAGAAGCTTCTGTAGCATCTCTTCAAGCAAAAAGCACCACTTAGACATAAACCTTGGATTGAAAATTCTATATCCACAATATCTTCAATCCTACTAAATCTTCTGC
Organism: Panax quinquefolius; assembly: GCA_020205615.1. Taxonomy (NCBI): domain Eukaryota; kingdom Viridiplantae; phylum Streptophyta; class Magnoliopsida; order Apiales; family Araliaceae; genus Panax; species Panax quinquefolius. Next base: position 4,021,771 of record CM035156.1, read on the forward strand.
TGTGGTTACTGCTTGATTTATGTATATACGAGTAATTAATGGATTAGAAAAACACCATATATGAGTAACAGTACCTGTTTCCATTTACCGATCAAATCAACCTTGTACAGACAGCATCGACATATGAATTAAGAAGAATATGAAGAGCTGTGATTTCAGTCGCCTTCTAGGCTTACATCCATTTTAGACCCTAGGTAGGGGGAAGAGAAGGTCGCGTGCTTACCATGTGACCCAAGTCAAATGACATTTTAATGTAATTTATGTATCCTCTTAAATCATGTAGTATTACATCATGTCAATAAAAATCAAAATGTAATTTCTTCAGCAGCCAACAAGTAATCACTAGCTAACCACAGGTCAACTTTTGGTCATTTTTGTAGTTCTTTTAATAATGTTATGGATACAGGTGTTTAAAAATGTAATTCCCATTGATTTAAGTGAAAACAAACTAAAAGTTGCATGTTTTTTGGGTCATTAAGTCAATTTATTTAATCCCTCGTGGTTGGTTGGGAGTTCCAACTGAGAAATGGTGAAAGGGAAATGAAATGATAAACCCACTCCACTACTCATGATGTGAGAGATCTTGTTGGAAATATCAAAAATATGTGTAGGAGTAGTTCCCCCTGCCTCCCCATAATGAAAACATTAGAAAAGCTAGTTGTATAATACAGGTGTCTCCGGCAATAATTGAATTTCTACCGGCGTCTTTGTGTTTGGTTACACAGGGAGGGGAAAAAACAGCAAGAATTTTCCTTGGAAAACAATAGTTCATATTCCACCAGATTGGTCAGTAGTTACAATAATTTTTATTTTATTTGGTAAAGGGAATTATTTAGTGCAATAGTTTTGCAAGCACAACATAGTGCTGAAGAACACAGATAAAACATATGCTGCTGCTGCTGTTGCTGCTGTGCTAGTACATGTGCTACTAATTGAGCTTCGGTGGCCTCAACAGGACTCGATCTAATCAAGCTTGGCTATTTCTATTTTTTGGATGCCAGAGGTGCAGTACTAGTAGTAGCAAGTCTTTTAAGCTTCTGCTGAACCCTGTAATAGAGGCCTGATGATTTTTGTGCACGAGATAAATAGAATCCTATTTCATCTATATACCACTCGCTTCTTCCCTTGAAACCAACTATTCGCTCTCCTCCCTCTGCTGAAGAAGAAAAGGGAGTCCCTACCTCCACTCCGTACGGCCCATAAGTCCTCCGATTGCTCTTAAAAGTGAGTGATCGAATCACCGAGCTGCCTCCGTGGATCACCGGACAGTAGTGCCCGCTCGCACCCACCAAGAACTCATCCGGGAATTGCAGCTTAATCTATAGTTTGTGCATGAAAAATTAAACTAAACACAAAATGGTAAATTTACTAATTCGAGATTGAAAAAAAAAAGCCCAGACCTCAGCTGTCTTATTGCCTCCACCGCCTCCATGTTTTTCTACAGACACAGGCTTGCCTTTCTTATCATAAACTACGTGGATTGAATCGATGCACCAGTCATAAACGAGTCTGATTTCTCTAACTCCATTGTAGCTACCATCGTCCCAGCTGATCCCACCAGTACCTCCCCACGGTCCAACAAGTGCCATGCTCTTCTTCCCATTAGTATGATCTTTCTCACCTTCCTATAATTACATGAGGGTTATACATCTTCAAGAAACTACGAAGAATGGAGAGATAAGCCAAACCAGAAAAATAATAGTAAGAGTAACAAAGAGTTCCTTACCATGTTGAACCAACAAGTGGCTTAGAGAAATGCTGAGAAGATATGAATAATTGGCAAGATGCTAAATAAGGTGTTTGGGAGTGAGAAAGTGGTGCCATATGCTGCGCTTCTATCAGTGCCTTGCAACATCTGATTCCAATCCTGGCACTATCGTGGAATTTTGCCTTTTCTTTAGCATAATATTGGCGCTTTGGTATAACAATAGCCGTGCCAAAAAGCATTTGCTTTTTCATTGATATACACTTTCGACTGATGATATAATTATCCCCCAAATTAACTAAAATCATTTGAATTGATTAATCACTTCAAATTATTTAGGTTGGCTAAAATTTTGATCCATATTTTTTAAAAAAAAACTCAAAATCAATTAACTAGTTTGTACCTATTTTTTTTACCTTAATAATTTATGCAATAATTTTGTGAAAAAGAAAGTGAAATTAAGAAAGGAGACAGGTGTCCCCTCTAAACTATTGGGCCCTTTAACCCATATAAAGGTGTTTCAACACTGCACGCTCCTTATTTTCGTTGCCAAAGTCTAGAGAGTATCTGTTTGAATAATGTATGCATATAGGTGCTTTTATAGAGTATAAAAGTTTTAGGGAGGAGAGAGAGAGAGAGAGAGAGGGAGAATACATAAAAAAAATTATTTGATTTCAAATCACAACTCATATTAAAAACAAGTTATATGATTTTAAAAAGATCATAACTATTTTTTTGTAACCCATAACTCAACCAAGCCCACTTTTTGCCAAATCTAATATCAACCAACTGATATGGCGAGCACGAACGCACAAAAGACAAAAAAAGAGCATATATATGAAGTAGCACAGAATCATACAATTGCAATGAGCCAGATGAGCTTAGTAAATATTTTCAGAAGGATATTTATGGGCTTTGAACTACCAGTGATTTTTTTATTTTTTTTAAATTACTCACCCCCGCCCGCCCCTTCCCGCCAGCCAAACTATAAACATAAGGGAATAAAGATTTTTTTTTAAAGTTCAGAATCTTAAAAAGATTAAAAATATCTTGAATATTCATTCAGACTATCTAGAACAATAAATAATTCTCCAGCTCTTCCATCTCTATAGACCAGGTGGCTCTCCATACTAACAGCGCATACGCTTTCTCTTCCAATTTAATTTGAAAGAAGTTTGAAGAGTAGGACATGACATTAAGCAACGATTCGAGGCAGATGACTCATCATTTTCAACAGCTTCAGAGACTTCAGTTTTCACATCTTCTAAGTTGTGTCGCCAACATTTCCTTGAGTAATATTTACAGCAGATCGGATTCTCCCGTCTGTTTGTTATCTTGTCATTTATGAACTGAAACCAGGTTAAAATGGACATTAACAAATAGTGAGGTCAAACTTAGTTATTTTGTGTGGACAGACTCCTGATGTTCCTGAAAGTGAAAATATCACACAGCATGCGATGTGATTGTGTTATATTACCAAAATTCATCCAATTAGCTTTTGCTCAAATCCATCTCATCTAGAAACATGGCTAATTAGTATTTAATGATGGCAATAGCATATTGAAATGTTGAAACTAAGGCCGTAAACGAGCCAAACAGTTCGGGATCGACTCGAAAAAATACGAGCTAGCATTAATAATATGATCCAAATCTGAGCATTAAAAATAGTTTGAATAAAAATATGAGTAGAATCTGAGTAAGGTTATACTCGACTCGTTCAAGATTCAAACTACTCGAATTCTTGATTGTGATTCGATACGATACATATTCGATTAAATGCTCGATACATTCTCTTATAATATATACAAATTTAAATTAAATTAGAATAATTAATTATTATTATTTTGTTTTGCTTTTCTTTTAATTTTAATTGTGATTTTATATTTGTAAAGTATAATAGTAAATATATTTTCAAATTTATAAGTAAAATAACAAATTCAATTTATAATTATATTTATTATAAAACTAGTTATTATATGGAGACTCGAATTCGAGCTTGAATTCGAAGCTCGTGAGTAGTTTGAATATAATTCGATCCGAGTCGGATCGAATTCAAGTAATAAATATTCGAGTTGAGTCGAATATAGGTAAAAATTTTCAAATACAATTCGAATTCAAGTACGAATTTATCATTTCAAGTCGAATTCAAACAACTCTTTGTTCGCTTCGGTTCAACTCGTTAACTCCCTTCTTAGTTGAAACTCATCGTACTTCCCCAAGATAAAATAAAATACTCACTCAGAAAGAATCCCATTTGCACCCAAAAAAAAATCCCACAAAACTCCTTTTTCATTGATGATAGTATAAAATGAAATAACACAGTTTCACTACCATGCCACCACTTCTAAACTTAACACTAGGGATACACATGGAGGAAAAATATATTCTTAAAGTTGGCAAATTTTGCAAAAATGACTCTTTTTATGAAATATAGAGAATAATACAAGACAAAAGGAAAGTCAAGAAAGATGAGTAATTATAATCCACAAAGAAAAAGAGTACCTTCAGTAATTTGCTGCTGGGAGATGACACTATGGATAAAGACTTGGGCTGAGATGCCCTTAAGAAACTATCAACAAAATCTTTCAAGTTCGCTGATGATTTAGTTATTTCTAAATTGAAATCATTGATTGAAGCAAGATTAATTCCTTTCAACTCTTCATAAATTGTCAGTCTTCAAACACCATGCCAAACAAAAGGATATTAGTTTCAATAAAAGCTATAACATAAAAACTATGTTGCCATATTTAAACAATGTTAGATAATTTTAGAAAAATACCTTGTTGGAGCAGACGGCCAATTTAAAACCATATAATTTATCAAACTTTTGTAGAAATTTCTGCATTTCAAGAGAAAGTTGAGAGGCGTTTTTACTTTTGGATTCAAAGTAAAGCTTTGCCTCATGCAAACCTGAAATAGTCATGGAAGAAAAGGGAACTTTATCACAAGTATATTCAAATGAAGACAAATTTGGAGCATCAATATTGGCCACAACCAAATTCTTGCAACGAATCAGGGATAGTCCCTTCAGTTTTTGACTCATAATTGTAATCCTTTCTAGCACCAACTTCTCAAGGACCGGAAACTTAGAAAGATGATCCTGGAACAACTCATCAGTCATGTAGGTATCCTTCAATGTCAAAATTTTCAGATTTTCACAATCGGCTAAGTTTAATTTGCATTTGCCAATTGATCTCTTTCCATGGTACCAAAAAGTTTGAAGATTTGGTATGAGGATTTCAACCCTCTTGAGGTCATGGCACTCATGTACCTCGACCCTAGTGAGTTTAGGAAGAGTTGAAATGTGTAAATATTCCAAGCAACTGCACTCGATGAGTCTCAAATCTTCAATCAAATGGCAGCTACTGATGAAGCTCTGGATTATGTTAACATTCACATGAGCCTTTTTTATAGACAGCTCTGTCAGGTTTGAGAGCTTTATATCACCCAAATTATCAAACTTGCAGCCATGTAACTTTAATGAAGTTATTGTCTTGGAAGTAAAAACAGCCTGAGGCAAAATATAACGTTTGTTTCTCTTTACTTCCAAGTGGATTTCCAGATCTTTGACATTCCTGTTTGTAGCAGCACTTATCCAATGATTCATATCAGGGGCCAACTTGAAATTAAAAGAAGTGAGATGCAGCCTGAATTTCTGTATGCTTAACATTGGCTTCAAGTCTGGTGGCCAATGCATAATCAACAAATTTTTGGAAGGCATTAATCTGTTCTCTTTCCTTCGTGTGAAAGCTCCTCTGATCAAAATTGAAGGAAAAGAATGAAACCCACAAGCTTCTCCACCTCTTGGATAATACGCTAGTTCGGGTGAGACATCTTTTGGACAACGGAGAACAGAAAGAATGTGATGGATAATGTGTTCGGGCAATCCTGAGATTCGATCCATGGTGTCAGCTCCTTCTTCCATCCCCTCAACAAATCCTACATTTTGCTTCTTCCTATCCCTGGTTCGATTAAAAAGTTTCTGTGAAAATTTTGGCTTTGGCTTCCGATGAATATTGTAAAGCCTTGTACCAAGTGCAATTTTACTTCTCTGCTTTCCATCTGTTTTTAAACCTCTGGTCTTAATAAAATTTCTTTATTCCGTAACACAAAGATCCCTCTTCATAAACTTCTGTCAAAAAACTTTATTCATTAACATCTCGATTCACTTGAACCTGTTTTCCTTCAAACATACATTACTATCACGACAACACAAATAGAAAATTGATATTGCTTCTTAGGATTTAACTTTTTGAAAGTGCTTTAATGTTAATTTTTCCTTTGCAATGCAATTGAATAAGAGAAAGTATTTTGATTGAAAATCACAGCTTCGCACAAGATAATTGATGTAGCTATCTCTTTTATATGCGCATATTTAGGGGGATAACGACTACTTCATATTGCCACGAGAAAAAATGTGAAGACCTATAGAAATAGTACATATACACACACAAATATGTATAAACACAATATAGTAAAAATCAAAGTTTATGCATTGAGCAAAGTAAGCAATACAAAACTACAGCAATAGTAATGTGGCTATGCACAAACAAGTGCGTGCATACTAACGATCACAAATAATTCTTTCAAAAAATATTAGGTTTCAACTGTCAGCATCTAATTAGCAAACTCTTCAATTTACTGATTACTCAAAATCACACTGATATCAGAACAGATAAACACAATCCACGATATATGGGATAAAGAGCATTATATAATTAGGAAGAAATTACCGTTTGGAGAATTGGGAATATGTACATCAATTGTTAATTAGGGTTTCTTCGAATTTCTTCAACCGTAAGGGTGGAACCGTGATAATCAACCATTAGAAGTAAAACCACCCAATATAGTTGAGGGCCTTGTGGCTGGGTAAACCTAGATCACTTGGGCGGAGATTACACTACCCACTAAAAAATTTTCAAGGCCCAGCCCGAATTGATTTTACTTTGATCCTAATATATATATAAAATTTTTAACTTGAAGTTGAGATATAAATTTATTTTAATTTTAAAAATAATAATTTTGCATTTAGTAATAATTTACAATATTAACTATCAATTAATTAAAATCAAATAAATTCACATTAATTTTAAATTTAAAATTCTATAAATTAAAAAGAAAAACTTTTTTATGAAATAAAAAAATATTGCGCAACCTCCACCCCAAAATAGGGAATCGTAAACTATTTGTGAATAGTGTTTTTAATATAGTATTTATGGTCAAACGCATTCTTTTGATTTTGCACTCTACTAGTTCCATTTTTTTTAATCTCTATCTTTGTTTTATATTATTATTTTTTTTGCTTAATTAAATCATATTCCATAACAGACCCAGCCTGAGGTAGTTTATTCTATCCTCATTTTTTTTTATTCAGCCTGGTGTTTATGGGCACGTTTGTTTCAGTTTTAGTTATTTTGTTATGGCTTTTGAAACATATGAATGGAAATAATTTTAAAAATCAGTCTCATGTCAAATTATTACTTATTGTTTTTACATAATAAGCTCAAGTAAAAAAATAATATCATATTTACGTTTCACTAAAATAAAAGGTGCTATTTTTCATTGACTTTTATTTTTTTCTAACAACACATTTGAGCATGATTGTTACAATAATTATTTTAATCACAGATTTAGTCATTAAAAAGTATAAAATGAGGAACTGCATTTTATATACGTAGTACAATTAACTGAATACATGTAATGATATAATTGTACCACCAACTCTCCTGAGTAATGGTGAACCAGAAGAAGAAGCTTGTATAGCAACTATGGAGCATCATTGTCTTAAAAAATGCACTAGATCCCAAGGGATCTTTTTTCAATAGCTGAAAAATTCGGATGAATGTTGTGATAATGAATCTAAAGCACTTGGAGCAAATTTTCTTGCAAAAAGAAAACAAACTGAAGATTTCTGGTTATTATAGCTGCATGTTTGACCTTGGAGAATTTTCTTGAAAAATTGTCGTGTCATATCGGCTTTCCCAAATGTAGCAGGATGAGCACCACCTCTAGACCAGTCCACCCAGGTAATGCTCCTGTTTGCCAAGAGACGGGGCGAATGGATGCTCAGCATCGTTGGAAAGTAGTGCTCGTCCACATAACACGCTGGTCTGCAGAACTGCTCAAACTTTGGGTAATAAGTATCATCTTGAACAATGTCAACTGCCAGTTTTCGATTAATTTCAAACCACTGAGACCCTTTGCGCCATTGGGTGATGTTAACCACGGGAGCCATGTTGTCATTATAGCGCCCTCTTCCATATGGTCCAGGGTCATCATATGCACCCATAAAGCTGAACCGAGATCTTGATATGTAGTCGTAAACAATGGTGAAGTTGTGAAGAGGTATGCATGCCTCAGACAGGAGAACGAACCATTCATTGAAGATATCAAGCAACGCATTAGCAAGGAGTCTTCTCTCAGCATCACACATGCTCATCCTCCCCCACTCTGCAACCTACAATAACTACGTCTAAATCATAAGAACAATAACGTCCAAGTCCAACCCAAAAAAGAAAAGAAAATGGAACCGAGATATGACAAGCCCTACATGTGGCCAATCAATTATCATAATATTGCTAAATCATGTGCTTCGTGTTTACAGAAACCATGCATTGTTTAGTGAGCTTCTAATAGGACAATATTGTTTCCAAAAAAAGTAAAAAATAGAAGGAAAGACTGCTAAAGCTAAGCATTTTGTTCCAAAGATTGCATTCCAGTTTTGCTAATGTTAATCCAGACGAGGAAAAACATGCCCCAACCAGTAGTTCAAGTCATCTTATTAAACACTCAAGATTCTCGTCACTTCCAACAGCCAAGTACTACTAATCACTGGTTGTAACAAGCATGTATTTAGTCCGGAAGCAACAATTACTACAAACAGACGAGAACAGCACACTGCCACATAAGTAAGAACACCTGAATAAGCACTTGAAACAAAAATATATTCTAGCCAAATGCTAGTAGTTTATATTTCTGATTACATTATTCACAGAACTACAAATTTAGTCAGTGTTGCAACATGGTGACTCCCATAATCTGCGCACCCGCAGTTCTACCTCCAATATGTTTGTGCATAATTTTGTGCCTAAAATATCAACTCCCGCTTTACTTTTTGGGTTTACCTAGTGTTCTTGTTGAACTACTAATGAGAAATTGTCTAACTTAGTCTAACATATATGAAGAGCAAGTTTTGGGAATGAATAATGTGGCATATCTTCTAACTTCTTCAACCTTCTTAACTTATATGGAATCTGATACCAATGGAAGTGAGGATTTCTATGATAAATAGTGAACTTTATCATCTGTATATGTTTCACTGAAGCTAAGCTACTATAACAGATTTTACAATGAAAACATAGTTAAAAAGTCTATATGCTGCCGATCCCCTGAGACCAGGTCCACATTACAAACATCTATGTGCAGAGTCGGAAAAAAAAAACACAGTTTGTAAGACCCCAACTTTTATGAATAAAAATGAATTTTCTATAAATATCATTTTTGAATATTATGGAATAAATTTGATATAATGTTATAGTTATGGGTAATATTTATAAATTTTGCAAAATACGCAAGTTGTTATATAATATTCGATTGGTCGGGGAATATTCGTTTTAACAGGGAATATTCGTACGACGGCACAATCATTGGTGGACCCCACAACGGAATTATTGTCGGATTGAGAAAACGACAAAAATATTTTATTAAAAATAACGGCGGAAGTTTTACCGTTAATACTGTTGAACTACTCGGTAGTAAAAGTACAGTAATACGCGTGGTTGCATAGTAGCACACGGTATTGATTATTGATGCTTACGTGAGAAGTCATTCAATTTTATTCAATTATTGTCAATATTTTATATATTATTAAATCAATAATTGAGATGATAGAGTTATTAATATTATTATTTGCAATATTAACGATGTCTAGAAGTTCTGCCAAGGAGAAGTTTAGTCACCTAATTACGCGCCAATAGGGAGAAATCCTTATTGGAAAGCCCCCTCTTTCCAGAACGACCTGGTCGATTAATATTGTAAATTATAATAATGATGATAAATGTTGTTAAAAATATTGAGGTGATTTTATGAAATAATTGTTATAAATTTTGTTTATTATTTGGACCCCCACTTACCCATTTTTCAAAACTGTTAAGAGAAGTTATCTCAGTTTTTATATATATACATGTGTTAACAGGAAAGTGGTAGGGGAAAAAATCTTGATTATTGAGGGGAATCTAGTATATGATATATATATAATAATTGATTGAGTGAGTGGATTTTGGTGGAGGGAACATGTGGGTGATGTTGGAAGAAAGAAAAATGGGGGAGAGAAAAAAAATCCTAAGGTTGTCGGGTGGGAGTATTTTTTTTTTGTTGCTTTATTGCATTATAACATGTGTTGTCTATTATATATATATATATATATATATATATTACATTTGGTTGCTTTAATCTTATTGGAGGAAGGCTTGACTTTGGCATCCGTAGGTTATCAAAATCTCATCCGTGAATTATTAAATGCTCGTGATATTTTCCTTACACATGTGCCCTTCCATTCTCGTATAAATAGAAGCTCATTCCTTCATTATTTCTTACGAATTCACTGAAACTCTAGAGAGAGAAAATTATAGAGAGAAGAAAAATATTCTGCTACTTCCCTACTCTTATATCCAGTTTCTTTTACGGTAAGGGATATTATTTCTTTCTTTCGTATTCATGAAGAGAACTTATGTTATTCCATTCTTTATTATTCATTGGAATAACTCAGATATCTGTGCTACCCTATACTTGGTGAAATTCTTTTGTTATTTCATTCTTTATTATTACATTGGAATATCCTCGTCACAATGCGTTTTGGCGGACTGATTCCGCCTTTTTTATTATTCTCGTTGGAATATCCATGCATGCAAGGCGTTTACTGCGGACTTGATTCTCTTTTTTATTATTCTCATTGGAATATCTTGTCTCATGCGTTTTTTGCCGGGCCGATTCCGTCTCTATTATTCTGTTGGAACATCTTGTTGGTGCGAATTTCGCCTGACCTGGTTCCTTTATTTATTATTCTGTTAGAATAACCTGTCTATGCGAAGTACCGCATGTATGGTGATTTTTTTTGTTATTCCATTCTTTATTATACTCAGTTGGTTAAAGTTTTGACTTCTATACTCCATGAAATTAGTGGAATATCATTGATATTTGCGCTTCATGCAGTATCTTTTCATGAAAATATTCTTCTGAGCATTCTTAAATTTTACTCTACAAAGAAGTATCATGTTGACAATTTGGGCGTTATTAGTTCTGAATAAATTAATTCTTGAACTTGTTTTATTGAATTCTTATATCATTGTCATCATCCTCATGTTTATATTTTTTTTAAAGTCATCTGTGGGCACATAGTGCATGGATGGACTTGGTATGATTATGACCGAGGATTATTCGGTGTAATCATGGCCGTAATGTTACAAATGATGTGGTAAAAGTCCTCATCGGCCGTAGTGCATTGATGGATGATTGTTGGCATGATCATGACCATTATCGATGAATACACGAATATCCTCGGCCGAAGTGTATGGATAATTTGTGGTCGTGACCTAATGAACATCCTCGGCAGTAGTGCGGAGATGATGTGGATTATTTATTAAGTTTCGATTCTCGGTGATAAAAAGTGATGAAAACCTTTTCAAATCATAAAAGATAATAGATTTTATTCTCTACTTGACTTTTTAATGGATTGCTTGTTCTCATTGCAGCTTAAACTTGATGTCTATTATATTTTATCGGTTTAACATTGTTGAAGACTAATGATAATTTATTCGCATTATCTTAGTCATAATATTTCTTCTTGGGCTAGTTGAGCTCACCCTTTCTTTCATTGTTCTCTTCAGAAAATGAGAATATAGCTGGGACGAGTTGGGGAACGGAGTGATGAACCAGATGATAGTATTAGTAGTCCTCACTATTCTGTTAAATAGTGTGACAATAAATGTAATGAGGACTTATTCTGAGTGTGGATATTGTCTAGATGACAATATTTGTATTAAAACTCACAGCATTTGTTTTGTCGTATTTTACACGATAGTTGTATAATTAAGATTGTATTTGTATTATGTACCATGTATTTGGCGACTCAGAATAGGTGATGTATACCTATTTTGGGGGCATCACACAGTTAACTCTCAGTTGTTTGGAAATAATCAAAGAGAATTTTGCCCTATGTAAGCATTGTATCCTACACAAGCACAGTCATTAAAATGAAAAATATCTTAACTTGTAGTGAATTCTTACTTGAAGGGGATAATGCTTTAACATCTATACCATCCAAGCTAACAATCAAGTTTATTTTGAAGACAATAATTTGCAAGTGTAATATACAGACCTTCAGGGACAAGCAAGAGAGGGAAAAAGGAGGAGGACATTATAGCTTGACAGTTCTAAAAGTTCTCCTATAGACATATATAAACATATAAGTGAAGAAGAATTAAAGTTGGCTTAAACGTCTTCTCTGTCTTGCAATCTTTAAAAATTAATAGAAATTAAAAAAAAAATGTAATGCACTAGGATGATATCAGAATGACGAGTTACAAGAATGATTAAATGTTAACTAATAGTTGAGCTTGGAAAGGGAACAGCTTTTAGGTAGATTTCTAATAGTTGATGATAATGAGAAAGAACTGGAGTCCATAATAAAGAGAAAATCCATAAACTACATATGAGATTGTAAAGGAGGATACAGAAATCGCAATAAACAATTAACTACTATTAATTTGGGGAACTGAAAGGCAATACTAACTAGTAAGTGGGACTAACTAATTTGAATAACAGCCAATCCTAAATGGAGAAAGCGTGAAGAAATTCTAAGACAACATATAAAGAGCCCTTCAATTAGCTACTTCACAATTCATATCCATGTGTACTAAATAAAAAGGACAAATGTGGCATTGTTGGATCATCAATATGATTATGGATAAATTACTGTTATCATAATTTGTAAACCCGAAGGAGATATAGTTTCATGAGGTGTGGACCGAGAAGCCTAGTTACATAAGGTAATCAAATACATCAACAAAAATATACATACCTGCAAAGTTACAGGCATAACAGACAGGTTTGAATGTGTTGAGACATAGAAAATATAAGTGAGATAAAGCTATTCAGAAATAGATTGGGCATGTAGATGGAAAATTACTAATATTTGACTAATGGGCCTCAATAGATAAGTTCTTGGTTCGATATGAGTTTACTAATCGTGGAAAACAGTCTTAGAATTTAGATTTTCCAAACATTAATTCACAAGCATGGGTAGTGTAAATACAAATTACAGAGAGCCACAAATAACTTTACAGCAATATACATATATAAAAAACCGATACCTGACTGGGAATGTGTCTCCGATAAAAAACGGACGAAGGGGGGTAATTTGCAATGTACGATGGCAATGCATGTATATAAATTGAATACAGGCCTTCATGGCCCTTAAGAAATCTCTCCCACAAAGGAGCCATAGGCAAAGGTCCCCTAGTCAAGAACATGAAGGCGATTTTGGGGACTCTCTTAAAAGGGTAGTCTTTTATTTGAGGAGCAAATGAAGCTCGCCAGTACAGTTGAGAATCATTCATGGAATGCCACATGCTTGATGGAGGCCTAATCCAACTCTGGAAACTACTTGGTTCTTGAAAGCATGGCTGGGTTCTGGTACTTGTTACCGGGATTGTTACACTCGCCAAGCTGAGATACCGGGTCATAAACATACCAAGAATTGAAAAGGCAATGCCCAGACCCAGAAACAGCAAAAGAAACTGCAGTAACCGTAAAGGCAAAACTCTAGATTGGTTTTGTCTAATTGGTATTGCAGGGTCCTTGCCTTCCTCCATTGCCACTAACCTTGCTTCCATCTTAATTTCCCCAAATCTTCAAACAACTCCAATTTGTGAGAAATTATTCTACCAACAACCAGGAAGTGGGTTATTAAATCAAAAGACAAACCAGATTTTATTTAATCCAAATGGCAAACCCAGACAGTACAAAAGGATCTATTAATGAAAATGGCTGAGTGGGCTGTAATGGAGATGAAGTTTTATCAACGCTACCATTCCAAATAGGAAAGTTTTTAATTGAAGGCAGAACTTGATATGTGGAAGGGAAAAAAAAACTCAGAAACAGATCCAGAGAATCCAAACAAGTCAGGTGGGTAAGATCCGAAAAAGGAAACTTTTTTAATTGAAAACAACTTTTTAGCTGATCTTTCAAGGCAAAATGGAGCAACAGACATGATGAGGAGAGAGAGGAAGAGTGAAACATAAAGTTAGGACATTGTTGTGAGATGAAATGAATATGTCTGGGGTGTGGATATTCATGGTATTTAAGAATCAAAAACAAAAACCTTTGCGTTTGAACAACAAATTTGATTGGTTCCACACTTCTGTGCTAAGAAACATTAATTACAACCGCCTTTGTCAAATGAGAAAAGAATGTCTGAAGAGACAGTTTAAATGGGCTCTATAACCTCCTGTCCTTCTTTCATTCTCTGTTCTTTTCTTCGACTTGCTCCGTTAACTTTCTTCCGGAAATCTCTAACAACAACAAAAAAACAACATAAGATTGAATCAATCAATAATCTCTACATCCATAAAAAAAGCATCAAGTAGAAAGAGATAGAGAAAGGAGAAGGTGAGAGAAGTCCGAAAGATTGGGAAGACAAAAAAAAAACACGTGAAGTGGGGTGGAGTGAGGGGGGGGGTGAGAGGGTAATTAGTGTCATGTGTGTTGTTTGGCAACGTGTGAGGGGTGGAAGAACCTAGGAGAGATTTCGGAAAGAGTAATTTTTTTTATAATGTTAAATGCTCTTTCACAATTTACACACTATTTTAATAAAAATTAGTAGTACTTCATTCCATGTAATGCTGAGATATATGGTGTATTAATCAGTTTTTAAATTAAAATTTGTGTTTTTTCAGTTTGAATTTTGGGAATTTTTTTCTTCTTCTCTTTTTTTCCTTCCTTTTCTCTTATTCTAGAAAGGTTGTGTTAGATAAAATTGAAAGTTAAAATCAGAACAGTTTAGATATCTGAATAATATAAATCATCTGAATTAAATTATATATATTTGATAATTAAATGTTTCAAAATATATAAATAATAATATTTTATCATTTTAATATTTTCTTCCCTCTTTCTATCAACAACTCAACTTCTTTTCCTTCCTCTCCCTCCCTAATACCCTCTTCCGTCGCATGGTACATCAACATTAATCAAATACCAACAATAATCATTAGCTATATATATATATATATATAGGGAGGGAAGACTGTTTGTGTTATATAGATGGAATTAAAAAATAATGGCACATGGGCATACTCCAAAGAATATAGTTAGATCATCTTGAGAGGAGCTAGCTATATTATATGAATAAGAGATAAATAAATGAAAAGACCATGGAGTATTTTTCAGATAGAAGTCGAACTTCGTAGGTATAATTATTTGGTAGATTATAATAACAAACTCATTTGGTAAATAAGTTTACCAAATAATTAAACATTATATTCATGTTATTTTGAATACATTTTTTTGTATGTGTATAATTTATACATAAAATAAAAGAATTAGTCGTCCACAAATCCCCCACCAACCAATTATGAAATGATTAAACTTTAACGTTTACACATAATGAATAAGTTATCAAACTTATTATTGGAAATAAAAAGTAAAAAAATTTTCAACACAGCCCCACTAACATCAAATTTCACGCTGGACACATGTACCCTAGTTAATTAATGGAAGTGAACAATAAAAAAACTAAATTAACCATAATAATAATAATAAATAATAAGAAAAAATAAAATAAAATAAAATAAAATACAGTTTGTTCAAATCACTGAAATTTGTAGAGATTAGACGGGAAAAAAAGAAGGTGGCACTCTATCCTGAATTAGGTTTATAATTACGAAAACAAACTCGCCAATCCTAATTTTGCCGCCGATTCCGCAGTTGCAGTAGTAGACACCAGAAATGGCGACAGCCATGATGCCCAGCTTCGGCCTTCGACGACTAAACTATCGCCGTCCATGGCTTCAAAAGTTCCGTACAACTATACCGTCACACTCGTTTTATTCTTCTTCTGCTGAAGGATTCGATTCTCTTCCATCTGAAGCCCCAATTGAATGTTCAGAAGAAACTCAGTCGAACACAACCGCAACGAAACCTAGCAATAACAACACCAAAACGAAGTCCTTTTTCCCAAAACGGGGGCAGACATTGGAACTGGAATGCGAATCCCTAGCCTTCAAAGGGAAAGGCGTTTGCAAAGTCGCCGACACTGGTTTCGTCCTCATGTGCGATCGCGCTCTCCCCGGTGAACGCTTCATTGGCCGCGTGACCCGCAAAAAAGACAATTACGCCGAGGTGGGCTATTTTTCGTTCATTTTCTTCTTTTAAATTGCAGTGATTTGAAAATTTTGTTCCTTAAAATGTTCATTTTTAATATTTGATGCAATTCATAGTTTTTTTTAAAAAATTTATATAATCTCAATTGGTTCGTGAGAAGTGCAGGTGACTAAATTAAAGACACTCTCTCCTCACTGGGACTTTGTGGAAGCCCCATGTGAATATGCTTTGTATTGTGGAGGCTGTAAAACGCAGAACCTACTGTATGAAGCTCAGGTCAGAGCCAAGGAACAACAAGTTCGTGAGTTAGTGGTACATGTTGGGAAGTTTTCTGATAAAGAACTGCAAAGTGTCATGAAGCCCATTGTTGCCTGTGACATCCAGTTTCACTATAGAAACAAGGTTAGTAAGGAATTCAAGTTGGTTGGATTTTGCTTCTGGTTCTTCCGTGGGTAGAGGCTGTAGTGATGGTTATAGCCACTAGGCCCAGGGGCACATTCATTGATTGTGAGCTAAATGAATTTTATGATATCAAATGCTAGTCTTTCATTCTTCTGCACAGTCACACACTTGTTTAGAACTATTGTCTAAATATTCAAGTGCGAATAAACATAATTTCTTTAACTTTTGGATTGGAAGTAACCCATGTAAAGTGTTTGAGCTTAATAACACAATACCACTAACCTGCATTCAATGACAGGTCTAAAGATGATCACGGAAATTCAAAATCTAAATTAGAAAAGTGTAATATCCTAAGAAACGGGAAGGGATATTTGATATTAAGGTGGTGTTTGATAAAACTGAGTATTAAGACTGAACAGTTTAAACGTCTGAATAATATAGAGTATCTGAATAGAATTGTATCTGAATGAAAAAATGCTGTTTGATAATTAATTTTTCCAAAATGTCTGAATAACAGTATTTTACCATTTTAACCCTCTGAACAGTTTAAACAAAACCTGTTTGATAATCAGAAGGTCTGAATTGTATTTTAAATACATATTTATAATATTTTGACTACAATATGATAAAATAAAAATGAAAACGTTCAAATTAAATTAACTTCAAACATAGTATCATGTCCCAAAAATATCAACATAGCATAATAATTCAACCATACAAATTAAATTAACATCAAACAGTTGTTAAGAGTTGAAGTGCAATTTGTTCACGTAGATTCACGTAGTCTTCCTTCTCTATTGCATCTTCTAGTTGAAACTGTAAAGCATAGCATGTTAGCAACAAAAATTTGTCAACAGTGCTGTATGATTTCTCTGAAAACGGAAACTAAAGTAAAAATTGATCCCATAAATTCTGAGGAACTTTGTTAACTTTCCATAATTCCCAATCTTAAAGCAAGGAAGAAGGATCTTGGTTGCACAGATACATGCAGAATAAGCTATCCAACCAATTCTCACAAAAACATAGGCATTTTATATTGTAAAGATTCCTTAAATGCCTGCTGCTTTAAAGAATCATCAAGTAAATATATCAATAGGCACTTATTTGCACGGCTTAAAAGTTTAAGGGAAGGTTGAGTAAAGCTATGAAAACTTTAAAGCAAAAGTTAACACAAGAGACAGTTTTCATGGAGGAATCACATTGCTTCTAGGCTAATAAGCCTGAATCAAATGGAGAACTAGCGCAAATGAAACAAAACTTAGCAAAGTCGTAATCAACTAAATTTCTGGAGAAAATACAAATTATTAGGTCATCTTATTGCTATGTCATATTTTCAATCATTTGTATTCCATACTCCATAGATATCCAAAATTTTGAATATTTCTATCGCTTTCAAAGTCAGAATATGTAAAGCGAAAGGTCATTAAAAGTGGTGCCTTAAATTCTTCTACCATGACAGAGTCTAGAGATGATGAAGATCATTTATCTTTAACAGTTCACAAATAATTTAATGTTTCAACCTTCTAAAATTATTAGTGTGCTTCCCAAACACATCAGCAGAAAAAAAAAAGTCAAATATGATTTACAATTGCAGGAAGATAAGAGGAAAATAATAAATGATCTTAAAAGTTATGGAGAAGATTTATAAAAAACAAACATTTAAATAGTTTGAACAATAAAGAACAAATTATAGTAGGTCGGTAGCTTAATTATTCAACCATAAATCTAACATCTCGGGTCTTAACTTCTCCTAATTTTAGATTTTTAGGCAAAATCTCTCTTTTAGGAATTTAATCGAACATAATGCGAGTGCCCATTTCAAGGACTGATTTCATAGCCAATTAGTTAAGTTTTCATCAATGTTTTCCCTCCTTATAGTTATAGCACCGCACAACACATACTAGCTCCATATTTCTAATTCAGTCCATAGCAACCAATTACATGTACAACCAAATCCAATATATATATACAATTAGTTTATAACTAGTTAGTTTACTAACTTTACAAATTCTTCAAAGTTCCATATTTTCCTTGGTTCATACCCATAATTCAATTACCCAAGGTTTCATATGCAAAATCCAGTCAAGCTAATTCATACACGGTGAATTCATATGTAATTTTGCAATTTACCAACTAAATCACATACTAACTTCATATAAACTAATAAAAACATACATAATTCAATGTATACCTTTTTATTAGCTTGATTCTAGTCTCCATAGGAAGACAAAGTAAAGCCAAAAAAATAGAGAGCAGGTACTTCTTTATATATTGTACAATACAACTAAACAACTGTTTTTATACATACCCCAATTTTTTTTTTTAAAAAAAGTCTTTATCCACAAAATTTTCCATTTCTGTCTGCCAAAGAGTTACTTCACAGAAACAGGTACATTGAATCCAAGGTAACAAACACCAACATGAGGAGTTCCACCAGGTGTGTATAGATTCCAAGTACACCAATACTAGTTCCACCAGGTGTATTGACTACAAGTACAAAAACTAAATAGAAACTCTTCAATTTAATTACTCCCGACAGAAATCAGAAAGGCAAAAAAAAATCAGATGAACTCCATGCAAAGTTAAAATCATGGTGGGAATTGATAATAACGAACAATAGATGAAGAAGGGAGAGAAGATTACCGGCGAAAAAAGACAAAGGAGCAGCAGCGCGAAGGAGAAGAGCAGCAGCAGCGCGAAGTGAAGGAGAGAAGAGCAACAACAGCGATCTAGGTTTGATTAAGAGGTTATTATTGTCCCAAAAAAATTTTTGTCAGTCAGACGTTGCTCTGAATGCTATAGATTTATTTTTATGTCTAACCAATTAAGAATCATTAAGAGGGAAAATTTTTTTTGCCAAACAAGATTTGCCTCTGACCGAATCAGAGGCAAATCCATTAAGAGCCAATAAGAGGCAATCAAACACAACCTAAGACTACTCCAGAAGAGTGGGGAGCCTTTTTCGCGGTTATGTTCATTATCATCACAATGTTCACTAGTGGATATGGCATTAAGTTCCAAATGATTATTATTCGGATTCCTCGTATCTAACCCTGTGTTCCAACGCATTCCACCTTCCTTCTTTTTATGTTTGAAGAAGTGCATAATTTTCTCTTCATAAAATGACCTCTTCAGTTGGGGAGCACATTATATATGTACATAGATAGATCACTAAGTCATTGAGTGGATATTGAAAGCACTGGGATGTTGTTCTGTAACTATAAAGTCAATGCTTGAGCTTGAGCTTGAGCTTGAGCTTGAGCTCTTGATCTTGATCTTGAGTTAGAACTGCTTCTGTTTTATTTTTGAGATTTTATCCAGACTCACATATGCCTAAAACAGTAGTTGTGATAATATTTCCTCATGTTGTCTTATAATTACTTCAACCCAACACTTTCGGTATATAAGTATTATATACGTAAAAAAAGAAAGAGTGGGTTATTAACGTTTGCAAGGATTATGCAGATGGAGTTCTCGTTTGGCCCTAAGAAGTGGGTGCCTAAAGAACTGTTGCAAGAAGAATGTGACAACTGTGATAGCTATGCTTTGGGACTGCATGCTCCTGGATTTTTTGATAAGGTTCTTAATGTAAACAAGTGCTTATTACAAAGTGAGCCAGCCAATAAGGTATGCTTCTTGTCATCTGAACATTATAAAGACAGATTTCTACTGGCTGTTGCCGAATTTTCATTTGATGTTGCTGATCCTGTCTCAGTAAAATCTCTGAGATTCAACTTTTAGTGCCCTTTGGATCGGAAAAGGGCTTCCTATGCTGTGCAATATCTCGTATGAGAAGCCAACAATATTGAAATTTTTATAAAAAATGCTATTGACAGTGTGTTCTAGTTAAAGGAAAATTTTGCTTTTGGGTGACCTGATTGTCATACTTATCTGGTGAAGCATATGATAAGGCTCTAGCGTACCCTTAAACATTTATTTTAATAATTTATTTTATTGGTAAATGATTGCTGCTTTTATTTTTTTAAGTTTATTTCTTAAGACGCTTACTAGTGCTTCACATACGACAATCATTTTTCTTTATTAAACTTATGACACAAAATATTACTAATATTTATAAAGTAAAGCAACTAAGCAAGCCATGCAAGTTACTCGTGATGCACTAAATTTTATTATTTATGGTCATGCTTACTCATTTTGGCCACAAAGAAAAACAACCGGAAGTTGATGTTAGGAACTGAGCAATGTCATGTGACTGTAGCCATTATTGAGTTCAGTCAGTTAAACAGAGTTGTTTGCTGGTCAAGATTTCAACCTCAAATAAGTAATGATAACAATAAATTGATGAAAATATAGAATCATTTTCTGATTCATTGGTTGCTCTATTGTAGTCTGTATAGAAATGTAGATATTCAACGATATACACATTATATTATCATGAATTCATGTTGTCTACCCAAGTATGTTGAAGTTGATCAAATATTAACAAGGATTACTTGTAGCTTCTAGTGGAGAATTATTACAACTAGATGACAAATTCTAGTTGTAGCAAAGATGATTTAGATGAAATGATGAATATCAAGAGCTGCTACATTTGTCTTTGATACAAAAAGTAATTGCTGTTAATTGATCTATTGTGTACTTTTAAATGGTATTCTCTTTAAATGTGCATATTTCATTCAAGTTCTCTTTAATTTTACAATGGATACTGGTTAAGGTGTATTTGCTATGTTCTTACCGTTTAAATAGTATTTCTGATTAATAGGTTCTTGCAGCTATTCAAGATTGTTGGAGGGATCCACAATTAAGCCTTTCTCCATACAATTGCCGCTCTCATGCTGGATTTCTGAAGCATCTGATGCTAAGAACTGGCAGGTATTCACATTCTATCTGTTCTTGTTCAACAATATTTGGCTTCCTTATTAGCGTTTTTCCTTGTGATAGGTTTCAGACATATAACTGCATGTAAAATGTATGCTAGTGTATCACATGAACCTCTCTTCTTTTTCTTCATTTTCTTCACTTGGCTTTCCCTAACTAGCATGACGGACAGATAGACATTCAGTATTGGAGGATGTGTTATAGTTTCTTTAATTAAACTATTTACTCTTGAAATATTGATCTAGACAAAGAAGGTTTTTGTTTATTTGCTTCTTATTTACAGAGATTATCACTAGTACTCAGAATGACATGAGAAGCATTCTAATGAATTTTATTTGTGTGTGTCTATATATATTTTATCTTTGTTATGTATATTTTTTAAAACTAATCATTTATGTCCTATATATATTGTCCTCATGGATGGACTCCATGCATTTTTAGCCCTTTGATCTCTAAGTGCCCATTATATCATTTTCTGTCCCAATTTAATTGAGCTCCTATTTTTTTAGATATCCCAAAATAAGTAAGCTCACTCTATCCTACCCATTCATCTCTCTGTCCAATGATTGTTATCTCTCTATCCAGTGGTTGTAAGAAAAAGTAAAGCACTTTTGCTAAAAATTTGTGCTGGCCAGACGAGCACATCTAATTTGGGATTGGGATAGGGATAGTATGATTTTATGTGCTATTATTCTTTATTTTATCGTTGTTATAAACCCTGTTCTGTTCTCCAAGTTCCTGAAGTTAAATGATCATATGTTGTCAATAAAGTTCATCCCTTTTTTTGTTTCTGATTCAGAGATGTTGAGACCGGTCTCCCTGAGCTTATGGTTAATTTTGTAACTTCATCTTATGAGCCAGAGCCCTTGAAGCCTCTTGTTGAGAAAATTGATTCTATACCTGCAGTGGTAGGCTATTAAATTTAAGATTTTATATGCTTCTATTGCTTAACTTGTATACTTGGACAATTTTCGAACTATCTATTTCACTGTTTATTAGCTGTAAAACTTTCCAAGTGGTTGTTGTGACCTTATGAAACTTTCCAAGTTGTAATTGTGATCATCTTGCTAAACTTTTACTGTAACCTCTTAAAATATTTAATGGTTCAAGTTTTAGTTGAGTGGTAGAAGAAATGGATGGTTTAATGCTAGCAATTTTTACTTCAGATGACTTTACACCAAAAAAGAAAGGAAACAAATGATTCCTACTAGAGTCAATTGATTTGAATGTCTCCATACTTCTTGCATCTCTGGGCAATCAATCAGTGAGCAACAATCCAACAATAGGGCTGGACCCATATGCAAGCCTATACGCTGAGTTATTTTACTTTGTTTACGTTTCATCTTTTTCAAAAGCTTATATGTACTTGCGTTAGCGTATATATGCCTATAAAAAAGTACTTGTACATATAAATGAGCCACTGTCGACTATATGAATGAAGTTTTTGTATTGATCGGTTTAACTACTGTCTGGACTTGTTAAGGCCAAAACAAGGTTATTTTTACAAGTTGTAAGTTTCACTCAGTGGAGGGCATGGAGGTTTCTTCTATCTCTCAGGTTTCATATGATTTGCATATAATTAAGCAATTTATTAGTGTATTCAACTGATTGTTCAAGTTCTTGATCTGTTATAAAACCATAATTTTTTTTAGCTTATCTGACCATCTAAGAGATGTTCTAGCTCCTTTGCGGTTTTATTTTCCTGGTTTACCTTAGGTAGAATGGCCACTCAACACATGGATCTCAAACTTATGGAAAACAAGACAACATGTCACACTCTGTGTGCGTGTTTGAGAAACCTTACCCACTTGGTCAACCTAGCTCACACATACCAAATTTTGTAATTTCCTCACTGAGTACATGACATCGTTGTATAATCAGTTAATAGGCAGTCCAGTTATTTTCTTTTACTTAATTATTGTACTTCTATGTGTAGGTAAGCATCATGAACAATGTAAATACTTCTGTTGGTAACACATCTGTTGGGGAGGAGGAGTACACTCTATATGGGAAATCCACTATAACAGAGACTTTAAGAGGACTTACATTTCAAATTTCAGCGAATTCTTTCTTCCAGACAAATACACACCAGGTATGCAACAAAAAGGACACTGACGGCACTTCCCATTTTTGTTTCCATATTACTGTTCAATGATGGCTTGCTTACATTTCCAATATTTTTCTCTCTCCTCGGCTGTAAATGCAAGGACTTTATAATGTGCAGGCAGAGGTTTTGTATAAATTGATTGAAGATTGTGCCTGTCTCAGAGGAGATGGATCTGAAGTTGTTCTAGACTTATTTTGTGGTACTGGAACTATTGGTCTTACACTGGCCAGAAGGTATATCTTTCTGTTTATTCAGCTACTATAAATTTACTGTTGTCCAAATCTTATATTTTCTTTTGACTTTTCTTGTTTCCATTTTGTAAGGGTAAGACATGTTTATGGGTATGAAGTAGTTGCTCAAGCCATTTCAGATGCACGTCGCAATGCGAAGCTGAATGGCATCTGCAATGCCACATTTGTTCAAGGGGACCTTAATAAAATTGGTGAAAATTTTGGGAACGATTTTCCTAAGCCTGACATAATCATTACAGGTTATTTCCTTATTGGATGCATTGTTTTATTAACTAACATATTCGAAAGAAAAGGTAAGGTTCAAACTATGGTGTTATGTTCATTGTATAACATATAGCAAACCTTGAAGTATGACAGGGTAAAGATAAGGTATGATGAGGAATTTTCAAAAAGTTAAAACAAAAATAACTACACCATGAACTTGCAGCATAAATAGTATGGCACTTTAGAAGTATCCCTTCACTGCCCCTCTAGGAAGATGATATCTTGAATTTTTTCTGTTTTATACAATCAAATTACAAATTTTAATCTGCTGTAGTTACAAATGTCATTACTTTCATAAATGTTAATCTGCCTTGGTTATACCCCCTCATCATCCATTGTCATATGGAAACTAGGTTTAAAGCAGCAATCAGTACACCATCAATACAAGAGATTAGTTAACTATCATCAATTATTATAATGTTCATTATTTGGTCTCCCACTAAAATGAGAATGCACTGAAAAGAGTTTCTCATATATTCATAGTCTGCTTGATGTGTTGAAAACTGCAGATCCAAACCGGCCAGGCATGCACATTAAATTGATTAAATATTTGCTAAAGATCAAAGCTGCACACATAATTTATGTATCATGCAATCCGTCCACATGTGCACGTGACCTTGATTACCTCTGTCATGGTGTGGTAAGTGTATTCCATTTGATCAGAGTCTCTCTCGTCTCCTTAGTTCGTTCGCTGAGCCTTTCCAATCTTTCTGCAGGTGGAGCAAAGTATAAAAGGATGTTACAGACTAAGAAGCTTACAGCCAGTAGACATGTTCCCTCACACCCCTCACATTGAATGTGTTTGCTTGTTAGAGCTTTGTTGATTCATGGTTATCATCTTTTACTTACTGCATTTTAAGTTCTCTCTCTCAATCTCTTTCTGAATTTGATTGAATTGGTGTTTTTATAAAATGCCACAATAATAACATTGGGATGGGATGGGATGGGATGGGATGGGATGATGAAGTCCGGAAGAACTCAGATCAACCAAGCCTTGTCCCAAAGTACTTGGGGGTGAAGTTTAGTTCTTCTCTTCTGTAGCTTCTTCAACTATTTGAGTAGTGATAGAAAAAGCACTGCGACAACCATAGAAATTTAAGGTAGAAGTTTATCACCCCCTGTATGAATTCACAGGAGCTATCATCAGTTTTAGCTTTTGCATGGAATTAATCATGTATGACGGTGTATTCATACAGCAGTTTAATTGGAGTTCAGAGGGAAGAGGATTCGGTTTTGGTGCTACATGACTAGCCAACTATGTTTTAGCCACAAGCACAAAAGAAAACGGAAAGAAATTAAAAATAAAATTAAAACACAAGTCGGTGAATGAAAATTAATTATGTTACTCTCTCTCTATCTTTTAATATAAGACGTTTTAAAAAAATATTTAACATTTTAAAATTTTAAGTAAATTTTAATTGCATAATTTTTAATATTAATTTAAGTATTAAATATAATTTTAATTCTCTTATTATTTTTTGTTTAATAAAGAAATTATTTTTTTAATATAAGAATAATAAAGATAATTGATATTATATTTAATGATATATAATTATTTTTTTAATATTTGTGAACACATGATTTTTAGATTTGAAGGAACTGAATGGGATGGGATGGGATGGTTCCAATCCCAGACTTCCCATTTGGGAGATTGACTAATTCTTCATCGAGCCATGTCATGTCATGTCATGTCATGTCATGTGTGAATATGATCAAATATTTGATAACCATTAAACCCAAATAATTGGATCCACTAAAAAAACTACTTGTTGCGCTTGAGCTACTCCACTTGCGTAGGATCAAAAACGCCAGCAAGACAACAGAAGCATTCAAGCTTTTGTTTTTCACATTTTCCTAGAAGTGAAAGATGGATGGACCACTACATTATTCGACTAGCCTGGAAAACCACAACTATGGCCCAACTGAATTGTTATACTAAGAAATGGATTTATTTGAGTGAGTAATAATTAGAGGATTCACCGGCCCAGTATAAAATATCCTTACTTCACGTTGCAGCAAAGTAATTTGAACGCCCCACCAATACCATTCTATTTATTTTCCTTTAAATTTTTATCCCACCTTGATCTCTGTCCATATTAATTTAGTATTCAACTTACTTAAGGTATTCTAAGGGTTGTAATGGTGTATATATATGGGGCGCATGTGGGTAAGACAGGACAGACGACTCTCAAACTTATAAAGATAGATGCTTCTCTCTCTCTCTCTCTCTCTCTCTATATATATATATATATATATATATATATATATATAACAAAATACAACTTATTTTGAATTTTTCGCTCATCCTAATAAATAATCTGAGCCGTCCAAAGTTTGAGATAAATCTCATTGTTAAGTATAGTCTTAGAAAGACGGAGATCCCACTAAGATATATATATATAGTCGTAAACAACTACTATTATTATACTACATACCATTCTTCTTAAAATTATCGTTATCGTTTTGTCATGGATTAAGAAAGTACCATTTACTAAGTAAAATTTGTTTGAAATTTTATCACTACCTCTTTATGAGAAGTTAAAAACTATTAATACAATGGAGATAATTTTTTGAGACAATGAGAGAAGGTAGGGATAATATAGGAAAGTAAATAATTTATTCTCCTCGAAAGTTGTAAACGATAAACTTTTTGGAATAAATTTTATCTTCTAAAATGACAATCTTTTAAAAACGAAGGGAGTATATAGTAGTATGGCCACTACAAAAAAAATAGACTATTGGCAACGACATCATTAGGCTTAGGATGGAGGGAGTTTTAATTTTGATCACTTAATTATATATTAGAATCAGATTAATATCTTGTATGATATAACTCTCTATATATCTAGTCAAAATTAAATTAACCAACCACAACCTTAATTCCATTCAAAATCAAAAAATTAAGGCCAGGTATATATATATATATATGATCTGTGACATGAGTTTGATCAACCATCTTAAATAGAGACTATATATATATATATATATATATATATATATATATATATATATAAAGAGTAAATCCATCAAATTAAATACATACTCCCTCCTTTCCTAAAAGATTGCCGTTAGAAGAAAAAATTTGGACTAAAAAGTTTGTCGTTTACAACTTTCAAGGAGAATAAATTAATTACTTTCTTATATTGTCCCTACCTTCTCTCATTGTCCCAAAAAATTCTTTCCCTTGTATTAATAGTTTTCAATTTTTCATAAAGGGGTAGTAATGGAATTTTAAATAAATTTTATTTAAAAAATGATACTTTCTTAATCTATGTGCCGAAATCTTAAACGACAATATTAGAAACGAATATAGTAATATATATACAGGTAACTTTCAGCAAGTAGAAAGTAGTAGTACCGGGAAGTAGAAAGTCTAAATAAAGTAGAAAAAGTACTGGAGTGAAAAGAAATTGGTATGATTCAAACTATGATTAGTGGATATCTTTTTAGTAGTAGAAACGGGGTGCTACTTTTGCACTGCTAAACATATATATATATATATATATATATATATATGCTCTCTCTCTCTATGCGCGCGCAGTTCCCTCATACTATACACACACAGACACAATGCGCATGGGACAATATATGAATCCAGTCCACAGTTGCAGCTTTCCCCACTCAACTTATATATATATATATATATATATATATATATATATATATATATATATATATATATATATATATTAGTAGTAATCCTTTTTAACATTATTAGGTAGAAATTATTGGCCTCCCTTGGATCACGTTATCTTTAAGTTATTGTTGGATCCCGTCGGCTTGGTCATTTTTATTATTTGAGACTAATCATTATATTGGCCCATTATACAAATTATCACTTAACCCAACTTTGACCAAGAATCATTATGCCAAATGACGTTTGACTATTGTGTATTCGCCACTTTGTCGCATGGCATTAATGAGGATGAGACTCGGATGATCGTGGTGTGCAAACAAAGAATGAGAGGGGTGAAGGTAGACCGCTTACTTTCTACCAAGTGACCCAAGTGAGGGAAAAGGTGTCGGGCATTGGTGGGTGGCAGTAAAACCTGGATAGTGGAGTATCGTGGGCTAAGATCACATAAGAGGGTAAAATATACATATATTTCATTTAAGAATTCTAATTCTAAATCTTTCGACACTAGATAATATTTTCTCTCCATTGTTGACCTTGTGATCGCTCAGACCGACTTTCACGCCGAGCTATCCTCGACTGATCGATGGTCCGTCAGCCGCTTTTAGTGTTGACTTGTTGAATGCAAGGGATATAGACGCGCGTCTTGGTGATTGGGACGTGAGAAAGATCTTGGCGTTAACATCAAGCGCTAGAAGGAGGTTTGAGTTCTAGTGTCTTGAATATTTTTCAATCACAATCCGTGTTTGTTTCTACGTCAATATTCATGGTGAAGAGTAGAACACCTACACATCAAGGGCGCGGTAGAGGGTCGCCAAAGAATCGACACCCCGAAAGTGTCTCATAAGGATCGTTTGGGACCCAAATAAGTGTTCATGCAAAGACAAATATCAAACGATCCCTCAAGATTTTCAAATGAAGAAGATGGGTAAGGCTAAACGTAGGTTAGTCTACCCTACTGATAAAGCGTCTGGCCACGGTCGGAAATGAGTAGAAGGCACTTCGCCTAGAACTCGATACCGAGAAGACCAAGATGAAAAGACTTCACGACTAGCCAAGATGGCTGATGAAGCGGATAGAGCTATGGAAGTACTTGTGAAGCAACGACAGGATATAGCTGAGCAGATGGCCCGAATGACAGAGTTGAGAGATGAAGAACTCAGTTATAATCAGTCCGAAGAGCAAGGACACCGAAGTGGAAAAAGAACCTGTTCATTCAGGACGAGAGTCTCGAGGCCGAAATCGAGAAAGAAGAAGATCCCGAAGCCCTACTCCTCAAAGATCGAGGAGGGTACATCACCCTGTCGATTCTAAGGAGCAGGGTCGGAGGGAACGAAGAGGTCGATCCAGGGATCGTACTCCTGAAACCACAAAGAGAGCCCTTGTTGTTGCACATTCTCGCCTCAGTGCCCGAGCACAAAGACGAAGCATATCTAGAGATTGTACTCCCGAGAGTCTACTGAGGGTACACCACCATGTAGACACTGCGTCACCGAAGAAGCCCTTCAGAGTTGAAGGTTCTATTGTAAGAAACCTGATTACACTCATGGGAGAAAGGAGTCATCTGAAAAGGAAGCATCATCTCAACCAAGGTGTAGATTATTTGGTTAAAGAGTTAAAAGAACTTGGAAGCGACTTGCATAAGCACGAAAAGACGAAGGACACTTCGAAAGAAGGAATCCCTTTTTCCATGGAGATTCTTAGAGGAAAAGTCGACCCCACTAAGAAGTTGCCCGTATCGAGAGTTATGATGGATCGTGGATCCACATGACCACAACAAGCGCTCAATCGAATCGATGGATTATTATGACTTTAGCGATGCCGCTAAGTGTCATACTTTTGTCACAACACTTAGAAAGGATGCCCGGCAGTGGATGGGGACTTTGCCCTCGGATTCAATTTCATCTTGGCAGATATGTGCAGTAAATTTCATGCTCGCTTTGGGAGCAACAAAGAAGGGGAAAACCAACCGTTCATCGCTCAGTTCGACAATTTTCGAATGAGTCTTTGGGCCAATATGTGAAGAGATTCCGTGAAGCGATGAGGCGGTGTGATGACTTGAATGATCTACAAGCATTGATTTGCTTTGAAATGGGTTAGATCTGGTCAAATCGTAGAAGTTAGTGAAGAAGTTGATGTTTCATCACCCAAGAAGAGTCTTCTTGAGGCCTTTGACAAAGTCAAGGTTATATCGTGGTGGAGGAAGCTATGGATGTTCTTAAACGCCCCGCTTCGCACCGGCCTACTGGAGACAGACGGGATGTAATCGATAAAGATCAGAGAAAGAATGAAGGTAATAAAGACCGCTACGAGGGCGGGTCGAAAAAGTTTAATAATTGGAGACAGGGTGGAGGACGTTCGTCCGCTCCAGCTCAACGAGTGAATAGAACGTACACAACACTTAATACGTATAAGTACATTATCTTGATCAAATTAAGAATCAACTTATTTTCGAACCACCTCGAGATAACATTAAGCCTGGAAAAGGGAATTTTTCGTAAGTATTGTGATTATCATCAAGCTTCGGGTCATGATACAAATGACTGTGCTAGTTTGAAAGACTTTATTGAAAGGAAGGTACAAGGCGGTGCTTTAATTCAAGATGTGGTCGCAGTAACCAATCAACAAAGCACGAGGGCCTGTTCAGTAGGCTCAACCAGCCAAAGCCAAGTGTTACCCGCCTCCCAACAATTGCAAGGCACGCGATAGATGTCATCACCGGGGTACTTCCGCAAACTCGTTGGAAAAAAGCGCCGGTTACTTGGATTCGGCTACGACAAAGCAAGTGTACCCTCCCGAAGACCGATGACCTTTATCCGGAGTTCGGTAATCTTTTATCGATGAAGACTACCTTCGGAAATTATCGAACCGAGGGATCATTGGTGTTGATCGCATGCTGGGTTCGGTAGATATAAACGGATGATGGTGGATAATGGGTCTTCAGAGATATTCGTATGCCCACGCTTATCGTAGAGAATGCACCGGATGGGCGAAAAATGGAGTTGGGACAGAAGCTCCTTTATATGGTTTTAGTAATGACCCTTAAGGTGGTCGAACTATTGAACCGCCACCATCTTCTAACTACTTCAACAGTAGAAATTATTTGCAAATTTTATGTTGTAAATGTAGATTCTCGCTTATAATGCTATTTTGGGAAGGCTCGCTTTAATTGCTTTTGCAAGTCGCGACCTCTATTCCTCATTTCAAAATCAAATTTCCTACGGCTCCATGGGCTCATGAGGTGAAGGGGATATGGATCCGCCGAAGATGTTATAAAATGTCAGATCATTTCGGAGTGGGAATATCGAAGCGTAAGCAAGCATGGCGATAGAGATCGAACCTTTCACAGAGAGTAGTTCCAACCATTGGTCATGCCACCAAGAAAAACGGAGGAGATAGAGCTCATCCCGCAAAGCAAACAAAAATCGGTGAAAATAGGTTCGGTTCCACGAACCTCTCTCGGACAAACCTCATGGAGCTCTTCGCAGCTATGTTGATATTTTCGCATAGGAGCCTCGTGATATGCCGGGGTAAGCAGGATATCACCGAGCATCTACCGGAGGTAGACCCGTCAAGAAGCCAGTCCGACGAAGAGGAGGATTTTCGCACCGAACGCCGTGAATAATTGATGAAGAGATTGCAAAACTGTCTGGCAGACTTCATCTTCTAGATCGACTACCCGCAGTGGATGGCGAATGTGGTGTTGGTACGTATAAAATGGTAAATGGCGAGTCCGCAGACGACTACACTAATTTAAATAAGGCTTGTCCGAAGGATTTCTACCCTCACCCCACATCGACCAACTAATCGATGCTACTTGAGGGTACGCTTTATTAAGTTTCATGGACGATTCTCCGGATATCATCAAATTTCCATGTAAAGAAGATATACCAAGACGGCGCTCATTACGCATCGCTCGGGGATATGCTTATAAGAAAATGACCTTCTACCATCAATGCCGGAGCCACATATCGAGGATGATGAACCATGTTTTCGGATATCACCGGGGCGAATGTGGAGGTGTACGTAGATCGACATGATTGTCAAAAGTATGTTAGTACATAAACATCCGGATGATTTAGAAGAATGCTTTCGCATAATTTCGTCAAGACAATTTGAGATCAATCCCACTAAGTGCACCTTCTGCTTAGGGTCCGCAAATTTTTGGGTTATCTTATCGATTCCGAGAGGAATCGGGCCAACTCGAAAAGATTCAAGCAATCCTAACACGAAGACTCTCACCATTTAAAGATGTTCAACGTCCCGATCGGAAGGATTGCAGCTTTGAGGAGGTTTATGTCCAAGTCAACGGAAGATGTCTACTGCTTCTTTGATACATCAAAGGGCCAAGAATGCAAAGACATTTCAATGGACTTTGAGCGTGAGGACGCCTTCGAATGCATCAAGTCCTATTTATCTTCTACGCTTTGTTGGTGAAGCCCATTCTCATTAACCTTTATATTTGTACTTAGCAGCTAGTTCATCAAGCGGTAGGGAGCGGTTTTTGGTGCGTGAAGTCAGGGGTAAGCAAGACCCGGTTTATTATGTAAGCCATGTCCTTCGAGATGTCAAACAAGGTACCAACATTGAAAAGTTTGCTTTTGCTTTAATAACCGCTAGTCGAAAACTTAGGCAATACTTCCGTGGTAGATTGGTAATAGTGTATACAGATCAGCCTTTAAAGAAGATTATGGGCAAACCCGAGGTGTCGGGAGATTAAATGCATGGACTATGGAGTCATCACAATTTTTCATTGAATATCATCCCCGAACCGCCATCAAAGGGCAAGCCTTAGCTGATTTTGTTGTTGAATGCTCGCTTTCTCGTCGATGAAGTTGTGGTAGAAGTCAAGGATCTGGACAGGCGATTGCGCTTCTTCGCCAGGCGAGTTCTTGGACGCCAGATGCAGATGGGTCTTCTACCACGGACGCCGATGGAAGCAGTATTATTCTCGACGAGTCCGGAGGGATTCAAGGTACAACAGCCATCGATTTCAATTCAAAGCAACAAACAACGGTTGAGTATGGCCGGTACTTGCGGGGTTACTACTGGCAAAAAGTCTTGAAGTGCAACGCATAATTATCTTTAGTGATTCTCGCTAATCGTTACAACTTTCAGGAATACGAAGCTCGAGGCCCAAAAATGATCAAATATCTAACAGAATCAAGGAGCAACTTCAAGATTTCCAATCCTATGAGTTTCAAGGATCGAAATGTAATAACAATTCAATTGCCGATGCACTTTCCAAATTAGCCACTACGGATGTTGACATTTTCAATGGGTCGGTTTTATTTAGAAACTTTGCAACATCCTAGTGTCCATTATGAATCGGTAATGTCATCGATCGAACCAACCACCGGTTCGACTCCATATATAGAGTATCCGGCGGATGGCGTCTTACCTTCGGATCGGATGCTCGCCAAGAAAATTAAGTATAAAAGTGCCAATTTTGTTCTGATTGATGGAGATCTGTTCCGACGAGCTTTCTCATCTCCATTATTGAAATGCTTGACTCCATCTGAAGCTGACTATGCTCTTCGGGAAGTACATGAAGGTATTTGTGGTGACCATATAATTTAAGTCATTAGCTTTATAAAGTACTTCGCCGAAGTACTATTGGCCTACCATCTTTAAAGAAGCAACTGATTACGTCAAGAAGTGTGAGAAATGTCAGCTCAACAGTCCGATCCCACATCAGCCACCAGAAGAGCTATACTCGATCTTATCTCCTATACCCTTCGCTGTCTGGGGGGTTGATATACTGGGTCCACTACCGAAAGCTAAAGGTCGGTCACCACATATAATTCTTATTGATTATATGACTAAGTGGGTGGAGGCAAAACCACTTGATCAATAACGAACAGAGTGCCTAAAGTTTGCTAGTCATCTTCTTGAACTGACTACTTCAACGGTGAAATTATTTGCAAATTTTATGTTGTAAATGTAGATTCTCGCTATAATGCTATTTTGGGAAGGCTCGCTTTAATTGCTTTGCAAGTCATGACCTCTATTCCTCATTTCAAAATCAAATTTCCTACGGCTTCGTAGGGTCAAAGCGAGGTGAAGGGATTTGGATCTGGCGAGAAGATGTTATAGAAATGTTGTGATCATTTCTTTGATTAGAATATCGAAGCGTAGCGAAAGCTATGGCGATAGAGATTGAACCTTTCACGAGAGTAGTTCAGAACCATTGGTCATGCCCATTTGAAGAAACGGAGGAGATAGAGCTCATCCCGCAAAGCAAACAAAATCAGTGAAAATAGGTTCTGGTCTCCGGAACCTCTCTGGACAAACCTCATGGAGCTCTTGCAAAGCTATGTTGATATTTTCGCATAGGAGCCTCAGGATATGCCGGGGGTAAGCAGGGGATATCACGAGAGCATCTACCGGAGGTAGACCCGTCGAAGAAGCTAGTCCGATGAAGAGGAGGATTTTCGCTTTGAGCGTCGTGAATAATTGATGAAGAGATTGCAAAACTGTTGGCAGCAGACTTCATCTTCGAGATTGACTACCTGCAGTGGATGGCGAATGTGGTGTTGGTACAGAAGCAAAATGGTAAATGGCGAGTCTGCATCGACTACACTAATTTAAATAAGGCTTGTCCGAAGGATTTCTACCCTCTACCCCACATTGACCAACTAATCGATGCTACTTCAGGGTATGCTTTATTAAGTTTCATGGACGCATTCTCTGGATATCATCAAATTTCCATGTGCAAAGAAGATATACCGAAGACGGCGTTCATTACGCATCGTTCGGTATATGCTTATAAGAAAATGACCTTGACCTCATCAATGCTTGAGCCACATCGAGAGGATGATGAACCATGTTTTCGGATATCACCAAGGGCGGGAATGTGGAGGTGTCACGTGAAGCGACATGATTGTCAAAAGTATGTTAAGTACATAAACATCCGGATGATTTAGAAGAATGCTTCCAGACAATTCACAAGCCAATTTGAGATTGAATCCCACTTCAGTGCACCGGTTTAAGATGTCCGCAA
The DNA here is from genome assembly GCA_020205615.1 of Panax quinquefolius. Taxonomy (NCBI): domain Eukaryota; kingdom Viridiplantae; phylum Streptophyta; class Magnoliopsida; order Apiales; family Araliaceae; genus Panax; species Panax quinquefolius. Next base: position 4,056,355 of record CM035156.1, read on the forward strand.
ATTTTTGGGTTATCTTATCGATTAGAGAGAATCGAAGCCAATCTCGAAAAGATTCAAGCAATCTGAACATGAAGACTCCTCGATCATTTAAAGATGTTCAACGTCTGACCGAAGGATTGCGACTTTGAGGAGGTTTATGTCCAAGTCGTGGGAAAGATGTCTACCGTTCTTTGATACATTGAAAGGGTCAAGAATGCAAAGACATTTCAATGGACTTGAAAGAGTGTGAGGACGCCTTTCAGAACAACAAGTCCTATTATCTTGGCGCTTTTGTTGGTGAAGCCCATTCCTCATTCCGAACCTTTATATTTGTACTTAGCGGTAGTTCATTGGCGTTAGGAAGCGCTTTAGTGCGTGAAGTTGAAGTGCAAAGACCCGGTTTATTATGTAAGCCATTGTCCTTCGAGATGTTTGAAACAAGGTGCCAACATTGAAAAGTTTGCTTTTGCTTTAATAACTGCTTGGTCGAAAACTTAGGCAATACTTCGAGGTAGATTGGTAATAGTGTATCTGAATCGACCTTTAAAGAAGATTATGGGCAAACCCGAGGTGTCGGGGAGATTAGGCATCGGACTATGGAGTTATCACAATTTTCATTGAATATCATCCCCGAACCGCCATCAAAGGGCAAGCCTTGGTTGATTTTGTTGTTGAATGCTTCGTTTTAAGTGATGAAGTTGTGGTAGTAGAAGGTGAAGGATCTGGACAGGCGCTTCAGCTTCTTCAATGACAGGCGAGTTCTTGACGTCAGATGCAGATGGGTCTTCTACCACTGGACGCCGGTGGAAGCGAGTATTATTCTCGACGAGTCCGAGGGATTCAAGGTACAACAACAGCCATCGATTTCAATTCAAAGCAACAAACAACGTGGTATGAAATTGCGCGGTACTTGCGGGTTACTGATTGGCAAAAAGTCTTGAAGTCAACGCATAATTATCTTTAGTGATTCTCGGTTAATCGTTAAGCAACTTTAAGGGGAATATGAAGCTCGAGGCCCAAAAATGATCAAATATCTAACAGAATTGAAGGAGCAACTTCAGTATTTCCAATCCTATGAGTTTCAAGGGATCGAGCGTAATAACAATTCAATTGCTGATGCACTTTCCAAATTAGCCACTACGGATGTTGACATTTTCAATGGGTCGGTTTATTTAGAAACTTTGCAACATCCTAGTGTCCATTATGAATCGGTAATAATGCATCGATCAACCAACCTACCGGTTGACTCCATATATAGAGTATCTGCGGATGGCATCTTACCTTCGGATCGGATGCTCGCCAAGAAAATTAAGTATAAAAGTGCCAATTTTGTTTTGATTGATGGAGATCTCGTTAAAGCGAGCTTTCATCTCCATTATTGAAATGCTTGACTCCATCCGTCGACTATGCTCTTCTAGAAGTACATGAAGGTATTTGTGGTGACCGTATAACGGCTAAGTCATTAGCCTATAAAGTACTTCGCCAGGGTACTTATTGGCCTACCATCTTTAAAGAAGCAACCGATTACGTCAAGAAGTGTGAAATGTCACCAATCAATTCGATCTCCATTATCACCACCGTAAGAGCTATACTCGATCTTATCTCCTATACCCTTCATTGCCCTGGGGGTTGATATCTTTAGGTCCACTACCGAAAGCTAAAGGTCGTCAAACCATCATTATAGTCATTATTGATTATACGACTAAGTGGGTGGAGGCAAAACCACTTCGGCCAATAACGGGCAAACAGAGTGCCTAAAGTTTATAAAAGAGTCTGTGGTGTTTCACTTTCGGATCCCTAAGGTGTTGGTATCGACAACCGACCTTGCCATTTGTGGGATCGAAATTTGAGGCATTCTTGAAAGAA